>CM066922.1:9749730-9961922 GCA_033964015.1 Scolanthus callimorphus
TTTTTGTCACGTGGGAGCAAAATGTGACGTCACAATGACGTCAATTCTCAATGTTTTATCAATTTTTAAGTAATTTTAATAACTTCCAAAAACTTGGTAGATAATACTCTAAAAGCCAACTAATTAACATCAAGATAATGTAAATGTAATAATTTGTGACATTACCACATAAATTTTATTAAAACTGGCGTATAATGACGACTTTGAAACCATTGTCCGCCATCTTGGATCCGCCATCTTGGATCCGCCATTGGATTTCATTTAATTTCCATTGACTTTTCAGATCAAATACTCAATGAGAAAAAAAATGGTCAAAATGTACAAAATACTCCATCAAAGAAGCTGGTGACGTTGAAAAATGAAATTAAAAGGAAATTTGTGAATCCCAGAGCTAGTTTTAGACCATATGTTAAAATGAACAAAATCCCCCTACCCCTCCCCCCCAAAGATTTTTGTGTCAAAAATTAATTAGCCTGTACATAAATTACTAAGGAGTAAAGCTCCGATAGTCATAAATTGGGCAATGTGTCCAACATTAAGCTTGAAATAGGAAAAATTCACGTTTTTTTCGAGTTTTGCAAACAGGCATGTCAAAAGTGGTTGCCATGGAAACTGGGTCGTTGACACTGACATGTCATTGACACCAAAATGTCCCCAGATAAATTTTAGGAAAAGTCACGAAGTTTCACCATCATAGCTGCAGTGGTTTTAGAGTAATCAGGATTTTACTGGAGGCGCCGGGGCTCGAAAAAGCCCACCCCCCCCCCCCCCCCAGTCTGAATAGGGTTAAGCCACGGCAAAACTATGTATCTTCCACGGCGGAGGTGAGCTCACGGCGGAAGTGAATGCAGAATGGCGGATATGTCGGCGAATGCACGATTTTTCCAATGATATACATTTAGTTCAGATATTTTTATCAAATTAGTCCATTTCCATTAAACCTAGAATCTAGCAAAAAAAATCCAGTGTAAAGATAGGCACTTGACCTCGCGTACTGGGCCCGGTTGCTTCACTTCCGCCGTGAAGCTCACTCCGCCGTGGAGATATAAAGTTTGCCGTGGCTATAAGAGTTTTGCCCGCCGTGACTAATAAGAGCTTTGCCGTGAGGAATAAGAGTTTTGCCGTGAGGAATAAGAGTTTTGTTGCCGTGAACGAGAAATAAGAGTTTTGCCGTGAGAAGTGAGACTTTTGCCGTGAGAAGTAAGACTTTTGCCGTGAGAGTAAGACTTTTGCCGTGAGAAGTGACAAGTGACTTTTGCCGTGAGAAGTAAGAGTTTTGCCGTGAGAAGTAAGAGTTTTGCCTGAGAAGTAAGAGTTTTGCCGTGCACTTATGGGCACCGTACTGTAAGCCGCAAGTTTGCATATATTCAACATTCACAACATTTCGTTTTTCGTCGCTGTTTGCCGAAATCCTTATCACAAGGTAATCTACCAGCACTCCTTTCTTATTGTTTTCATACGTATGTAAATCTCTAAATAAACATCTAAAAACAAAGTTTCAGGTTGATTTACCACAATCAAATCGAGAATATTATACACTTAATGACTGCTCCCGAGGGAAACATCAGTTTTGTGTTTCCCGAGGGAGTAGTCATTAAGTGTTTTGTTATATAGCAGAAAATATACTCAATTTTTTTCCCGCTCTCAAAACGCGACGCGCGAAAGCAATATTCCCCAAACAGTCAATAATTTTTCCAAATATTGACTGATCGGGGAATATTTGATTTGTACTTCACCACGTGACCTTGAATTAGCCAAAAAGAGCGCGCGCTTGGTTGGAGTGAGCACTCGCTATATAACAATGCTCTTTATTTTTTTCCTACAGCGGGCCGTGTGGACACAGGCTTAAAGAGCAAGATGACTCCTCACCTTGATTATCAAAATTTATGAGCATTACTGTTAATGCGTTGGACGTTGTTACTAGACCACCATATGACAAGTACTTTGGTATGCTCAGTCGCACGTGCACATCTGTCGCACCCCGTCACTTGTACGGTAATTATGTCGCAACTTTACCGTCAATATGATGAAGTGCTGTAGCGGGAAATGAAAAAACCGCAGTAAGATCAAAATTAAACACACTTAGACAGGGGGTAGCGCTTAGCACAGTTTTCAAGTTCGCCACAGAATTTCCAAAAGCAGTATTTTACCACCACCTGTTGCAGGCGGTGTTACTGGGTGTTTTCATACCTGACTGGGCGCCATCTTATATTTTTGAGGCGCGCGGTCCCGGAAGGAGGAAAGAAGAGAAAAAACTTTTTATGACCATCTTGTCGTACGTTACTTCCTCCCTTTGCCTGATTTGCATCCGAAAATTTTAAAAAATACTCCGTCCTTAGAAAATAGCAGTTTTCACCATGAAGGAAATGAATTTGTACTTAGAGTAGTCTGCTTGCAAGTGGTCACTGCGTTTAGTTTTTATCGCGGAAAACCGGTCCGTTCACTGATCGGACGCATCTGGATTCTTCTCTCTCCCTTTCTCCGATTTTTGCGCTCACCCTGGACTCGCTCCTTAAAAATCCAAGATGGCAATCAGGAATCTAATGAGTTATTTATTAGCGTTTCCTGCAGTGTAATACGGCTTTCAACCGTGTAATATGGCTTTTGTCGTGTAATACGGCTCCAATATCTGCACTAATTTTGACCTTATATGGAAAAAATGACGTCACAGTTGTATTTTTTACCAGGGAGGATAGGAAATATTTTACCAGGGAGGGCAAAATAATATTCTCCCAGGTACAGAGAACACACAGGCTTCCAAGGAAAGGTCCGATATGCACCCTGCTCATTACATCAATGATCGGACATCAACTCTCATCACTGTTTACCTTGCAATGCATTGTATCGAGCGGGAGAAGTTGATATGATCACCGGTAAACTGAATACCCGATGATGACATTCTTGTCGGCCAGCTCGACAATTGACGTGAGGATCACCAGGTCGGGGTGGGGGTTGAATGGGATAAATGATGAGGGCCAGTTGGGAGACACAGATGGAACCGTGATAATCGACACCGCACTGACCCCACATTTTCCTTGTTGCTAGGGGTGACATAACTGAGCCTACACAAGACAAGTAAGGGTTAGTTGTCGTACGCGCGCACTTCTTGAAGTCTGTCTCATGCACCTAGTTCTTGCCTTCTGGGTGGGCTTCCTTTGGCAGATACGTGACGTTAGAACGCGTGGGAAGTGCGTCGGAATTCACCAGGATAGCCAATGGAAATCTGAACACTTCCCATTAAACTTCTACCACGGGAAATTCATTTTCCCATGGATGGGTTTCTGCAGAATTTCCCTGGTGCCTGGTCTTCTCTCTCTTGGTTTGAGATCATTGAGGGAGTCTAAATTATGTAGCCCCACCCCCCTCTATGTTTAAGGAACTTAACATAACACCCCCCCCCCCCCCTACTTATATGACATGGGCTTTCGTCAGGCTTAAGTTACTATTAACATTCGTTTATTATAGAAACTCTTTTCTTTTAATTGCGTATTCTCTTCTTTTCCTCGTTTTCTTTCTTTTCATTTATCTTATTTCTTCTCTTTTTTTTTTTTCTAACAGCTGTATTGGGTTATCGTTTTTCGGTTGACTATGTTACCTTCAGGAGTTTTGCGTTTTGTTGTTGAATATAGAAGGTGTTTCTGTCAAAAATGGTAGATAAACATGTCTTGATTTAATTCCGGAGCTAATGTTTAAATCCGGACTGTCAAAAATATCCACACCGAAACGTTTTTTAGGAGAAATCTACAGCTAGCTGGAGATGCAGGTTATTTCTCCAAAACAATTGGAGAACAGAACAGCAGCATGTCAGAATTTCCATAAAATATGGAGAAATGCTTTATAAATCAAGATGGTTGAAGGAGGTGATAAAAATTCCATATAAACTGGAGATCGATTGCGGTGTCGGATATCCGATATACAAGAGCATCTATATTGTCAACAATCAGTCGAACAACTTTCATTACTGTGTAAAAAGGCTTGCTGTGTACAAAGATCGAGGTACAAAACAAAATCACCATCATATTTTTGAGACTTGAAACGGAGAATTCATCAATTCGCTTTGAAAAATTGCAGCCGCGGAGAAAGCCGATTGTTTTCGGCTTCTTTTTATTAAAACTTTCATTAGAACAACTGATGAGGTAAACTGCAACATAGTGTGTACACGGCATAAACACCGAAATAAACAGCGTATGCCTGTAGAAAGCGCTACATTTTACACAATATTGCTTTGCTATCTAAACTCTAAACTAAACTGTATTAACAAGAACTGCATGTGATCATTCAATGGTAATGATTCAAAATCTTTGCCAGCATTGCCTCAAAAAAGTGTTCAAAAGCCCATACAAAATCGAAAGATATACAAAGCAAGTATACATTTGTTTAAAAAACGTGAAAAAATATCGACAGATGCAAGCTTGATGTTGAATTACTGGCAGGGTGACCTCAAATATTGATATTCGTGACAGATAAAACCGGGAAGTATTTCTAAGGCTAAGCAAATGAATGAATTCACCAAATATGTGTTTTAATTTGCGGCACTGAAGATCGAAGCCAATTCCTAGCGTTTTATTAAAAACCTCGCGAAAAGTGGATAAAACTTCCGCGCAAATTGCAGAAGTGTTTCGGTGATTCTCGTGGCAGGCTACTCAGCGCTGAAACAGAAAACAAACAAACAGACTTTACAAAATGCCCTCTGTGAAAATGGTTTACTCTGACGATAAAAGGACTCCGATAATAAGAAACCTCTTATCGCTCTAATTAGGTGATTGTCGTATTATTGTATTATTTAGAACAGAATCAAGACCGAGAAGCAAAGCACGGGTTGCGCGGGATCGAGACTACATAATGTGCTCGCGGGGAAATATTTTTTTATCCCGGTCGTTGTCGGCCTTACGGCAAACGCCGTTCAAGACTCGCGCCGTTCCAGTCTAAAACGTATTCTACTCTGAGTGATTGAAAAACGCGAACTTGGTGAACAAATCGCGCGCTCTGCAAATACTTTTCCGACTTTTGTCTCTGTTTACGGACGTGTGGTAATGTAAGATGGTCTATATTTTGAAGGCTCACAATTCTCAACTAAAATGGCGTATATCGATCTCTAACAGGTCATATCAAAAACAAAATGCAACGCACGTCATGTAGTCCAGTCATTTTACGTCAATAATAAGGCTAACCCGGAACAAATTGCAACAGTACAAATCTCAACGGATTTAGATGCTATTATACTCACTTGATAACATATCAAAAGTCGTCCAAAATCCCGATACGGCAACATCTCGAAAAAAGGGATTTATTCAAAGCAATCGGAAACAGCTTTCTTCGCCATATTGGCTTTTGTTATTAATGAGGTTTACGGCACTTAAAGCTCTACGCTGATGAAACTAGTTCTAGACTGTAACGCGTTACAGGTAAATATTCTAACGCTTTCCTTTACATAGAAATGACCCCTTCTATAGAGTCTATTGACGTTTGCCAACCGAATCCATTATTAAGAATTATTGAGTTGTTTATGGAAACGTGTTTCAAGATTCCTAGTCAGGCACTGTATTGGAATTATGACATTGGAAATTTGTCTTAGTCAAAGCGTGGTTTGCAAAAATAACATACCTAACAAAGTATATATAACACGAATGAGTCCATTTTAAACCACTAAAAATTTAAACACTTAGCTGGGAATACTGTACAGTATAGCGAATCTCAAAAGCTTCGCAAAACTAAGTGCGGCAAAACTCATTAATAACAAAGGGCAAGATGGCCGCCAACAAAAGAAAATTATCCCATCAAGTTTTCCTAATTTTCAGGATGTTGCCGTGCTCGGATTTTGGACGACTTTTAGTATGTTCATTAGTACATCAAATCTAAAAGGGTTTTGAAGAGAAAGCTACTGTTGCAATTTGTTCCGGGTCAAAATGCAATATTACTGGACTAATGTCAGAATGTCCACAAAATGTGGAGAAATGCTTTTTCTATCAAGATCGTTAAAATTCCATATTAACTGGAGAACGAAAGTGAGGGGTGGCGAATAGTCCATCGAAAAAACTGTTTTCTCGCTAAAATTTTAGGCGTTCTCGATTTCTCGGTGTCGAATAAAAAAGATAAACGCTTTTTAAGCAAATTTGTAATATTGTAATATTGCTATATAATCGATTCGTCCATATTGCTATATAACGCTTGATTAAAAAATGCAATGATGAACGATCAAACCACCAATACGCGATTTTTGTAGCTGAAAGGTATACCCTAGCTGCTCAGGTATTCTCGTGGTTGGCATTTTTGCGCTGAGAGATAAGCACAATAACAACTGGGGCTGTGCAAAATACCCTCCACTGGTTGCCGACGCTGGACGATAATAAAACCTAATTCTAAAAAGGTTGCTTTGGCGTTTGGTCTTTGGTCTTGACAAACCTTTGCTTTGGAATTGCACCTTCACCCGGAGCCAATATTTAACTACGAGAACTGAAATTTGCACAATCATTGAAACTCGTCCAAAGTTCAGCTAAAACTGCTAAGTTAGTACACTTCGAGTGCACCCCTAAAACACGCTTGCAGAACTTTTAATGTTAACCTTTCAACATCTGAGGACAGCTTTATAAAAGTTTATCTTTGAACATATTAAAATTCGTAATCCGTCCTAACTCGTACTCCCCAAATCTCACAACCATATAACAAAACCGAAGAACCGAGGGACGAAAAAAGCACTTTCGACTTTTTGAAATTTACATTCCGTCGTTTTACATGAATTCTCAAGTCTACGAAGACAATTCCGTAACCCTACCTCCGAATGTGACAAAAGCACCAGGTCATCAGTATAGAGTAAACAACTAACCTCAGAATCGCCTAATTTCATGATTATGACCTGGTGTGATAATGCTTGCATGCGCCGCCCGTTCCAGCACGACAGAAGGCTCTCGTAGAGCTGAAACGTATATCCTATGAAGATGATTTGAATCGCTACTAAATCAAAGAATTGCCCGGTTGTGAGAAAACTGAGTGAATATGAAACAAAATCAGTTTTGAGATCTCTGGATAGATCTAGACAAACATGCCGACCAACGCCGCGAAGCTAATGTACTCTCAAAGTAACTAACTTATACTAGAAGTATTTTAAACCTTACAAAACTGGTTGGTTATGGAGAAAACGTTTTCTTAAGTTATCTTTATTTGAATTCCCTCCATGTCTGGAGGGTATGGAAGAAGCAAAATTCGTCACTTTCGTAGTGTAGAAATAAAACTACGTCACGAAACAGTGTCATCTGATAAACCTGAATGCCTTATGCGCTAGCCAGCAGAGGAGATCACAGCAACATACGTAACTTTGAACGGCCATAACATCGCACCATTTTAATGAAATTCCTCCAAAATTGCAGTGCTTACTTCTTTAAATACGATGTGTTGAAAATATAAAAACTGATCTCGTTTCATATGCACTTTAAAAACGGAGTCGGCTGGCAGGCTGTTTTACCTCACATGTTCACCTCGAATAAAACTTTAATAGAGGCATTAGTTGTCTTAGGGACAGAAGAGGAAATACGTATTACTACATTATATCACATTATCCCCCATTATTCTTAAATACCCCACTCCTGATTTCTATACTAGTAACGTGTGTAGATAATGCAAACATCATACCTTCTCGGTATTTATCACACAGGGTGCACGCTTCAGTATGCAGCGGTCAATACCAGTATTAATAGCAACCCATCGATAAACCATATTCAGCAACAGAAGCTTCCACATTTTTTTCTCTTGTTGTTAAGAGACCAGTGTAACAACAGCCGCATTCATGGCACACTGCACACAGCGGTGCATGCAGCAGTACTAACACACGAGGCACATTTTTCGATGATTGACAAAATCATGACAGTTTTTTAAGCTTGAAGCATCCGAGTGGAGAGCATATAGTTAAACAAAACTATAAAATACGAAATCGCAAGTAAACAATAACTACATGAATAATGGTTATTACAGGCTATACAGGGCTAGGCTGGGTAAAATGGGCAAATGAATTTCATGAATTTTCCTGATAAGACATAGAACGTTCTGCACTGTGATACACAGGAAATTAAATAGTAGATGGCTTGATAGAGAAGTCGGTTAAGGGCGGCTTTGCTAAAAGCGGGCTTCACTTCGGCAGGTGTATAAACTATTTATTGAAGAATGTATTGTCAAACTCCAAGATTTGGGGTCACACAAAAAAAGAGCAGTGTGTCTGCTGTAAGTGTTCCAGGATTGCGGGATGGATTCAAATTTGACATGTTGACAAGGGGCTCTGCCGCCACAGTGTGGTCGTTTATCGCACTATCCATACAGCATCGGCTCATCGGCTCGCATGATAACGAGATTGCATATTAGCAAAGTGCTGCTCCAGGCGTGCTCCGTAGAAGCTATGAAGCCGTCCCTACTTCCATTTTTTTAATGACCTATTTCTAAGCCCCGACTCCGCCTTTGCATTGATGCTGTGCCGAGCTGGGTAATTGTAACTGATGCCTCCTTATAAACTAAAGTTCAACCAGAACAATAAACACGAGATAATCGCAAGTGTTTTCTTTTGCATGTTGCACAACTCAACTTCCTAGGATTGTATTACAATTATTTTTTGCCATTTTCATAGATAAAAAGTCCAAAGAGTAGGATTCACGGCCTGTGCCCTCCCTTACTCTGACCTTAGTATGTTAGTCTTGAAACCCGTATTTTGGGAGTAATTATAGTACCATATTATTCATTCTTCTGTTTTGATAAAGTCATTTCAACTAACTCATACGTAAGGCTGATATCAGGTGACACAAGTAATTTGGGGATGATTTAATACAAGTTTGGAGCTGTATTTAAGAACTGAACGAACAATTATTCTCAACCACAAGATAAACTACACTTTACCGTAAAATCTGAAACCTTTTGATAAGCGACGGAACATTTGAGATTAATACGTCGCCTTTACCAACTCCCGCTCCTCGCTTTGAGAAGGTAATAAGTGCATTGTGTGGTGTTTACCATTATTTTCGCTAAGGCAAAATAATAATAAACTAGCCATCTATTGGAAAAACAAGCAGTGATGAAATTTGACAAGGCTCGACTGCCGCCACTTCAGTAGGTGGTCGTTTCGATACAGCTACAATTGTAGCATGGCTCGTATGATCTGATAATGAGATAAAACAAGTGCTCCATGAATACTATCAGGCCATCCCTACTATCCTCTTCCTGACTCTTTTTAAAAAGTCTTCTAAGCCCCGATTTTGGCTAACGCATTTTACATTTTGCACTGATGCTGTGTCAGGCTGGGTAATTATAAAGAAACACTAGGGTATGCACTGGAGATAATTGCAAGTATTTTCTTTGCAGTTCGATTGCAGTTGCACAACTCGACTTCCTAGGATTGTATTTTTATCAGATGTTTACCATATATAGCTCTATACATATTTATCGATTCCATATCAAAAGAGTTGTCACAACCAAAAGAGTTACACAGAGTTAGCATTGTATTTCAATATATTTTTGACCATATATAGCCCTATTCACATTTATCAATTGCATATAAAAAGAGTGATATTCCTCAAACTTTCTACTCTGCCCTTGGTGTTGAACCCTTTTAGTTTTGAACGTAAGTATCATCTCTAACACATTAAAATGTATGCTGGTAGCTGGACAATTAAGCTAGAGGACGAGCATCACCTTTTTCTGATTCTGGACAACGTTAGATGCGATCTCGGGCCGATAATGAACATTTGCATTCCCGAAAACCCCGAGTTAGAGGACGAACATGTAGAGGTAAGTGACCAATTTGTTATATTTTACGTTGTGCACGCTTAGCTGGTTATTAAAAGCTCGTTCATTTTTTTTTAGATCTGTTGCCAATTGTCGCCGCCAGGAAAAAATATAATTGTGAATCTGAATGAGTTCAAACTCTGGAGTGGTCTCTCAGAGGTGGGATTCATTGAAGCGGACACCCTTAGTGCACACGATTTTGTGAAGAGGGTGTACACTATATTCTGCGGGCTTGGCAAAACTCCCGAAATAGGAGAGTTCACTCGTTTACTCTCGACAGCAAGCATTGAAGGTACCGTGTCTTACATGTGTTTTGCAATAAGAAATCGTTACGTTAGTTGCCCGTGGTGTTACCCCAATAATTACCGGATTAGAAAGCTTTATCTTTTCGTTGTTCAACTGGTTGCCTCGAGAGACTGAGGTATCTTGTAGTAGTAAAAAAAAATTCAAGGGGGCTTGGTAAATTCATCTGGGTAATGCTGAACATCATTCCCATCCCCGAAATCTGTAATACATCCAAGTATTCAAATATTTCGAGGTGTCTAAAACAGCATTATGGCCTCATTTTATAATACCAACGTTTTGATTACGCACAAGATGAATTTAATCATATTGTCGATCAAGCCGATGCTTTGCCGGCAAAGCTTGTTAGATTCTTGCCCATGTTTATAGTCGTTTAGTTGTATTTATTTGTACATAATAGTTTTCTTCTTTTTGGTTTGTTTCCTGGATGTCCTGTAGATCTAGAAAATACAGTACTTGTATTGTCAAAATATAAATTCGTACCAATACATTGAAATCCTAGATTACCCCGCGTCCCCATGCTTCGCACCCACGGAAGCCTCAAGCAGCACATCGGTCATGGATATGAGCTCGACTTCCAAGAATCTGTCGAGCATAGAGATGTATCGGATACCAGAAACACCTGATGTTGCTGATGTTGTAAGCGATGAATCAGACTTTAGTCCAGCACTATCGTCGACACCGGTTCAGGGTGACAGGAAAGGTAAAAAAATAACACCATTTTTTTATTTCGGGTCCACTCGAACGTTGCTATTCCTCTTTTATATTATTCGCGCTATGTGAATGTTTGGCACAGGTGCAACTTAGCCGATTTGACAATATAAGTCACTATCCGTTCAAGTTCAAGTGACAGGTGAACTCGAACTTTCGCGCGATCAAGATTTTCATTTAAGAAAAGCATGTTTCGTCGCGTGCGTGTTCTCAAAACATCTAACCACGCGTAATTATGTTCGGGTACTAAAAAAGTCAACAAGGACGTAGATGTAAAGTCCAAAGACTTTGAGGGGTACAAATCCACCGTAAAGGACAATATTTTATCCGCCATTTTATTTCAGCAGAATCCAAAGCAAAGAAAAAGTCAAAGACCGGACTTGATGCGTATGGACCAGGGATCGGGAAAGTCCTTTTCGAGTCCCACGAGTCCATTGGGGAAGTATGGGGAGACGACCTCCCCAAGTACGGCGATGTAGGATGGCAACCCCCGTTTAGGGACGCAGTTGTTGTGATGAGGCAATTTCTTATCCAGCATTGTGGTACACCCGATCGCTGGACCCGGAAGGTGTTTGGGTACCACAAAGCGTACTTCAATCGCGTTTTTAAAATTCACACAACAAAGGTATGTATGTAGTCCTGCGCTCAGCCATTACATAAGTGCTACATATTCTTGAACGCAAAACAACCGAAAAAATCTAATAACATGGTGTGTGGATCATTATTTTGCATAAGTTCATTAATAAAGTCTTAATTGAAAGTTCGAGTTCGAGCTTATGCCGCGTATATTAATATGACCACTCTCCAAATATATAGTCGTCTATATACTGATTTTTAAAAGTGTGCTTGACTTTCAGAGTGGTTGTGGCATCATTTCATTGTACTACAAAGTTTCGGAGCTGTCAGAACGATGTTGGTCTCTGGCCCTAAAAATTATGTCTGCCATTGAGAGCGGGGCTTTGAAAAGGCCTACTGCCGCTAAGAGATATAGCGGGGGACCAGGGGGACTGCCATCTGCTAAGGATCGAGTCGTCATCCAGTCGACCTTCGCGTGCCTGCAGAAGAAGTGCCCTATAGAGGACGAGGAGGACGTGTACTCTATTCTGAGTGACTACTTGGCCGGAAAGCTCTCCTGCGAAAATAGTGGCCAGTCCAATAAAAGACCCATATCTAAGGTAAATATGCTTATTGCAGTTGAAGATTATTTTACAAAGCAATCAAAACAACGAAAACTTTTGTCCCGAATCGGTGACCAGTGGCGGTGGACATAAATATTTATAATAATAATATAATGAAGGTTTATTGACATAAAATGAAAAACAAAATTGAGATGTTTACATGGAATATATTATACAAACGATAAAAATATAGTTACATTTTATGCAACAAATTGCATTTTAGACAGCCTTCGAAATTTTTTTTTTATATTAATCAGTTTCACCGCCATACTACAGCATCGGAAGTTAACTACCTTATTATAGGAAATTAACGCTTGTACAAATAAACATGATTTAAATTTACGTAACTTTAATTCACGCGGTTCAGAGGCGAAATTGCTTGCAAATGAATCAAATTAACGCGGAATCGGGCTTAAGACTTTCAAATGAGGGGAAAAAAAATCCGCATTAATTAAGTGGAGCGTTAATTTCCTTTAATGATTATATGTTTTTTTTACCATATAATTCCTACTCTTCCTTTCCCAAAGAGTAAACCCTCTTCAGACATGGATGATTTAAAAAAATATCTCGAAAGGACAAGGACAGCCCTGGATACTACTAAAATGGTAAGTGCTAACGCGTTGCAAGTCCTTCGAAAGACCAAACGTGGAACGTTCTATACGATCGCTGTCTCAGCATAGGTAATCAATGTGTGTAAAAAATTACTTTTCTATCATAATCTAAAGGTCTAGTTTTGTTAATTAACTTACTACAGGAAAAATGTCAGCTGGATGTTCACCTTGGGAGATTGAGAAATGAAATCGAGCAGAAAAATAAGGTATATCTCAATGCCACACCACGCTAGTTCGAGCAGATTTCGTATGGCTGTGAAAAGGCCCGGAATAATAATAATAAAAAAAATAATAATAATGTACATTTCATATAGCGCTGTTTCTACTGAAAATTATTGAATTTTCCGCTTTACCGGAACTCGGTACAGTGCCCTCTGCTTTTCGTGAACAGCTTTGTGCCGAGCTTTAAAATGATACAGCTCTCGTAGGATTGATATCCTCAGCGTAAAACTATAGAGGGTCATACATTAGAACGAATGCTTTACTATTTCCTATGTACCAATTATGGTGTTATGGAATAAACTTATTAGTAACCAAAATAGGTACGGCACGGTGCAATGCCTTTGCCTTTTCAGTCATATCAAATCTTCTCTATGAAATCATTGCTTGCGTTATCCCCGATGTCGATATTCACTGATGTCGATATTCTAAATAGTGTAATTTTCTACTTCAAACCAATAATTTCCTATTCCAAAGTCGCCCTGAAACAACACACATTCAAGTTTCATATCCCGTTTGCTGATCCATCCTTGGACGAACTCAATCGATCTTCGCTTAGTCTGTTTCTTTGTTTTTATGTAGAAAATCCTCACTTTGGAGATGGATATCGCTAAAGTTGCATCGCAAGTGCAGAAACTATCAAAGGTATTCCCATATGAACTGTAGCTAGGTAAATATGAACTGTAGCTAGGTAAAAAGGATTTCCCCTTTCCTGAAGGCGTGTCACCCTTGGCACTTTCTTTGGCATGTTTGCTACTTCTCACTCCAGTGCCCAGTGTTAATAAATCCTCTACAAAGCCCACGCGTAATCACATCCCATCTTGATCACCATTTTATAGTTTGCAATACCTTGTATAGAAGTGGTTTTATATATATATGCATTTTCATTGATAATTCACAGGCGTTGGACGTAAAAACTAGTGATAACACCTTTCTTGCCAAGAAATGCGAAGAGCTGGAGCAGGTATGACTTTCAGACTCGTACCAGCAGACCTATGAATTAAATCCGCGTCTTATCCATTGGTAAACGATGTTAATAGATAAATTACAATTATAATACTTATGTTGCGATTTTGTAACAGAAAAATGGTCTAATATCGAAGCAACTTACGGAGGCCAAACAGGCCAAGGTAAATATTACGCAAATTTGTTTACACAATTTGACAATCATTTGACCCTAAGCAAGTGCAAAGCATGACTTGCCTATTTTTCCATTTTTTGGGGGGGGGGGGGGGGAGCCAGGAAAAAAAGGGGGGGGGAGTAACCCAATTTTGAAAATAAAAAACAAAGCGGCCGCTTTGTCGTTGTGCAAGGGTATCTGATGATCCTCGAGGGCCATAGGACTCGTGGGCTATTGAGCGCAAGCCCTTTCAACATGTTTCGTGCTCGATTACTATATTTTCGTACTATTCTTGTTTTAGGAAAACGACGCACCACTGACATTTGAGGAACCTGCTGGCAAAAACAGAAAACGATCAAGAATTGCTACTCAGGTAAATGTTAATTGTTTTCTTATCCTCCAATAGCGTAGCTCGCATCTTCATGTGATCATCTCATTTCACAAAACCTCATTCAAAATATTTAACACATCAAAAATGTATTCCTGTAGATGACGTATAGTCGTGTGGAACTAAAGAAAGCCCGCGCCGAGGATAGTGAAATCATAAATAATCTGGTAAGACTGTTTTTACTCGTCCTCTAATCATGAGCCGTTTCCTCATTTGCGTTATAGGAGCGGTTAATGATTAGATCGGCCTATCACTAGCTTGTTTTTTGTCCTGATTTCAAAAAGGTTTGAAACCAATCAAATTTTGTGATCTTAATTATTTCATTTAGTAGACACACTCACATTGATTTTAAGGTATATAACAGAACTTCTAAAGATGTTGAGCTGTAATAGGCAGCTTCAGCAGATCCGGCAAGCGGATAACAATTTATACTATCTTAAAGACGCATTAGCGATTAGGAAGATTGTGATGGCCTCGAAATTAACAAACACTCTTCAACCTACAGGAGAAGCAACTACAGAATACTACGGACGGTAAAAGCACAGATACTGACCAGATTCACGCAGTAAGTTTACTTTCGCTATGAATATACTAAAGTTTGTTTATTTTTTCATAAACCATATCCTTTTAAAATATTCCTGCTTACCAGAAGTAAAAAAAAACATTTTTTTTACAGGCTTTCTGTAAAATTCTACTGTATATTAACTGTATGAATATGCAGGCTGGGGGCGGAACTCATAATTTGATTTTTTCCTGTTATTCTCTTGCAGAAATCTCCAGCAAAGCAGACAACAGGTAAATGACGCTAACGTGCGGGGGTTGCTCCCTGTTTTTGTATAGTGAAGGGGTGCCCTGATTCTGACCCTATACCCACGTGCTAGTTTAGCTTACAAAGAACTCGAACAACTATACAAGCACCACCCATTTGTTTTCTTATTTTGATGTTCTGCTGCCTCTGACAGAAACCGAAGATGCTCAACAACAACATGGCAATATTCTGGAAGAAGATATTATACTCACAGATGAATTGGTAATTATTTTCGCTAAGACTGTTGATAAAAAATACAATATGAAAACATTGTTAGAATTTTGGTTTGATTTCTCCATTTTCAGAATTTTACTGCCGAGCAAATTTCAGTAGGTAGCTGGGTGGCTGTGATGTACCATATTGGCAGCAGGGTCAAATGGTATATCGGCCAAGTCATGGAAAAAAGCAACCCAGATGAGCTTGTCGTCAAGTACTTGGAGAAATGCCGGGGCAAGCAAAAAGACCGTCCTATCTATCGTTGGCCGAACTATGATGACATCCAAAGTGTCTCAACAGATTATATATTTCATATCAATGTCAACGTAGTAGAATCCGGTTCTAATTTTACAGTCCATGGGTATAAGGCTCTTGACGAGAAATCCAGGAGGTTTGAGAATCAGATGGATTCATAAAGTCGTAAAGCTGTAAAGCGTGCAGTGTGAAGCATAGCATGACCTAAAATGTTATTTTAAATAACGTAACAGTAGTAGCAGAAAGATCAATAAAAAATCACGTTTTATTGTTAGTTGCAACTGAGTCTGTGCAGCAAGCGTTTCAGTGGTGTTTTTAAAAGAGATAAGAGAACCGTACAAGTGAAAGTTCGGTAACACATCTCACTTTTCGTACTTTCGGGCCGTTTTCCCTGACCCTAAAATCTCATTGATAGTAGACACTACGCTTCTCAGTTGAGCGTGACCAGCCCGGGCCGAAAAGGAACGATGAAAAACTAAATGCCATGTGACAGATAGCATGATCTGCAGAGTCTTTTGTAGACTGAGAGCTGGCGGTTTTTGTGTTTTCTGAGACGATTTCATCGGTCAGAGCGAAGAGTGTTTAACCGTGTTTGATAAATGGCCACGTGAAGAACGCGCTTTTTTCGGTCCCGTTCTTCGCGTGGCCATTTATCAAACATATGGTTAAACAATATTCGCTCTGACAGATGAAATCGTCTCGGAAAACACAAAACCGCCAGCTACGCACTTGGTCTTCATGCTAGTTGCTATGAGGCTATTGGATAACGGGAAGTTGTCCCGTGAAACGTCAAAGTCTCAGACAACCAAACTTTACTTTTTCCTTTGAAACCAAACTTTATCGCAAAACTTCAGCCTTGTCACGCTCACATGAAAAGCGTAGTATGTGTTTGAGAATATTATTTGTTACGACAACAGCCTCTGTTTGTCATCGAAATAAACTATTGAAATATATAAATAAAAAGGCATTGTGTCTTTGTCTTTATGGATTGTTTTAAAGATGCAAACTCGATCCGCTCATAGATTAATTACCGTAAAATGCGTTGTTAGTTTATGATTAATAATATCAATACCATGCATTGTCGCGATAGCATGTAGACACCTAATTTAGACTGCTTGCAGCCCCTTCTCCGGCGAACGTCCGTAAATCGAGAGAAGCGAACGTCCGTAAATCGAGAAATCCCGCGGCGGCGCGCTTCGGTTTGTTTACAAGTGTCGAGTTACCAGGAGAGGGATTTCTCGATTTACGGACGTTCGCTTCTCTCGATTTACGGTCGTTCGCCGGAGAAGGGGCTGCAAGCAGTCTACACCTAATTCAGAAAAGGTTGCTTTTTGGTCATTGGTCTTTGGTCGTTAAACGCCTTTTTGTTATGTGGTCACTGAAGCAAATTTCCTTTGTTTTTGAATTAGGTGTATATTGTTCAGAGCCTTTGTTAAACCAGGGAAGTGTTCCCTGGTTAAACCGTTGTCAAACGCGCTCTTTCAATAAATCCGCACGAAAAATTTTCCTCGCATATATAGATTTTCTGCGATGGTAGAAGCCATTGTGTTTACAAAACAATACAACCTCCTTGCAAAAACTGAGGGATTAATGCCCTTTAGAAAAGTTTCGAACCTACGAGAGCACGCCTCGATGATTGACCGATTTCCTGACGTGACCTGTACAACCCCTCTAAACAGCAACCGGGGAGCAAGCAGAGCTCACACTCGAGAAAGATTTCAACTGAAATTACATACGGTATGTGACAGTGGCTATGTACTCCCGGTCCGCGTGAAAAAGCAAACTTTTTCAGTGACTGGAAAAGACTATCAAACACTACTATCAATTTACCATATGTTATTGTTTCACAGAATGAAAGCAGGCTAAATTAAATCTCTCACACTGCCCTGGTAAAATTAATGGCCGGAATATGTTATTAAAGTTTTTATTCTTCAAACGTTAACAGCGTAAAAATAAAAAATAAAACAGTTACGACCCGAAAATATGAGGTCGCTTGAGGTTTGGTAAGAGAACAACGCACACTTTGCATTTCGAGAAAAAAATAAAGGGAGTTGGTCGCTACGAGAGAGCGTTTGAGTGACAATTCCCACGGTAAATGGAGTCGCTGTTGTTCGGAGCTGGTCGCTTCCTATTAGTTTTATAGTATATTTTAAGGTAATATAGTATATTATAAGGTAATAACACTTTAACTGTTATTACATTCTCTCGGAGACGGACGGAGTTTTTTTAGTCTTATAAATTTGACCTCTCGAGGTCAATAATCAGCAGTTGCAGTTGACACTCCAAAAATAGGGCTGTCGAGATCTCCAAATAATATGGAGAATGAAGGGGTTA
This sequence comes from Scolanthus callimorphus, assembly GCA_033964015.1. NCBI lineage: Eukaryota > Metazoa > Cnidaria > Anthozoa > Actiniaria > Edwardsiidae > Scolanthus > Scolanthus callimorphus. The sequence goes on from CM066922.1 coordinate 9,767,633, forward strand.
GTCCAAGCAAACAGAAAAATTGTGCTGGCTATTGCGCATGATTAAAAGTTCTGGCGCAATTTACGAAAATAATTCTAACCGTTTAGCATCATGTATAAGCTGCGCTTTGAAAAATATGTTCGCCTCATTTTTGGAATTTCCCTGCTATTCAGCTCCGTAGTTCCTTTTGATGTCGTCGCACCTAGCTCTCCACTAACGGAGAAGCTTGGAAACCAACGAGTAAGTTTCATGTTGATTAATTTGGATTTGGTTACGGTTTATGATGATGACTCGATACTCCGTATGTAATGAACTACATGCCTTCAATCTTGGTTTCCTTCAATGTAGAACTGTGATATTGTCTATGAAGCTGTTGTTGGACAAGAAGAGGAGAACGACGAGGTATTACATTAATTTTAGAACAGAGAAAAGACTGTGTATACCCTAATGTATATAATCTAACAATCATACATATAATAACACAAACGTTCCGTTGTAGATTGAGTGGGAGGACTACAGCATGGGATGCCAGTGCCCAGAAAGAAATTGCCGTTGCAAGATTGAAGCCCAGAGAAAACTTAATGACCTTGAAAGAAAATTGAGCGTGGTAAGTACTGTAAGAGAGTGGTGTATTTTATACGCTTTGTAGGCCGTGGGTCACTTGATTAGTATGTAAAAGAAAACCTGAGAAATATAAGTAGCACGTAACATTACAAAATCTTTTAATACAATTTTTTCTCATGACTATCCGTCATTACTACCATTATAGGAAGCTGAGCGACAAAGTTCTGGTAGTGATCAATTTCAATTTGGAGAAGACTCCCTCTCCCTCGAACAGTTTGGCCTCGTCCAGCAGCCAATCAATCACGAGGTAATTATTAAAGTAAAATTCGTTCTTCCTGATCCTAGCCTCCTAGCACATGGCGATAAAAAAAAGTTTATAGCCAACAACAACAACAAGATTTACAACAACAACAACATTTTATGTCATTTCTAGAGAAATAGTCCAGCTAGCTAGTTCGGCAGACTCTATAGCTGTAGGTCTATAGCATCAAGCTTTCTGACAATTTTTTTTTCATGCCTTCTTCTATTTTGTTAAGCAGAGGTTGTCCATCAGCAGAATGGTATTAGTGCATAGAGATATTGTTCAACTGGAGGCCTATGACTGCTGTGTTAGGCTGTACAGTTTTTCGCAGTACTACGGCATCGTCAGGGACATTGTAATTGAATTTTAGTTTCAATTTCATTTTCAGGTGACAGTCGTAAAACGTAAGCAGGAGGACAGGACTTGTACAAACAAAGAAAACAATGGTTAGTATTATTATAACAGCCTGTCCCGTCAATGATAAAAAAAAGAACCTAGATCCGGGCCTAGATCTTATGTCGTGTTCGCGCCTTCAGGTGCGTCACGAATAATCAAATAAACTTGCAATCGTAGGAGAAATGAGGCTGAAAATCCATTGTACAGTCCAGACATGTCAGTTTCAAGTTTAAAAGCACCTAGCTGAATAGCTGCTTCTGTGAGCTATATTTATTAAACTAACAACAATTTTCAAAAACATTTTCTGTATTTTTACATCCCCTAAATTGACAGGGATGATATGAAAACATGCGTATTATATAAACCTCAGTGTTTAAAAGGAGTTCTGCCACTGAGAAAAACCGTATATTTCTCTAATCTTTATTCTCTAATTCTTCTTGAGATGACGTCACTTCTTTGCATGGAGTGAGAAAAGATTCCCCTACGATTCGGAATTTTACTCTGCCATCTTTTCCTGAACCATGACGCAATTGAGAGCCGAACTTGTCTATTTGGTAATAAGATAATGATAACAATACATGAAATATGTACATGTATTATTATTTTCAGTTCCAAAACGAGAGAATCTTCTCAAATACAGCGTTATACAAAGTGATTTACATACGGTAAAGTGCTGCAAAGACCGATGTCTCCACTACGTGCCATTCTCAGCAGCGATTGATTGTAGGCGCGAGTTCTGGAGCATTAAACAGTCAGACCAGAGAAACATCATGATCAGAGCAATAAGAAACGCAGATTTAGATGAAAAAAGAAGGAGAGTGTTCAGGGTTGCTGACTGCCAACAGAATCTTTGCCGCATAGCTTGGTGTACTTTACTTGGGATTAAAAAAACACGGTAAGCAGCAGGCAACTACAGGGGTATCATCGTGGTTCTGAAAATATTGAATCTCGCAAAATGTTTAGGACGTACCCTTTTAGGAATGCTCGAAACTCGGATTTTTAGAGAGCTTTCTCGCAAGAAGGCGTTTTTGACCAATTAATTACAGAGAATGTACGAGGAGAAATATTTTTCTCGATCTTAAATTTTTCTCGTAAAATCTCGCATTTACAATGACACACTCGCCAAAACGTGAACCGGGAAAGAAGCATGTTTCATTTCGTGTAGGATGGATTTGGACAGCGAGTAGTGCTATCGTCGTGAACATGAAAGATGTGCTCAATGCCGCTGTTTTATATGGAAGCGGTTAAGACACGAAAAAAGGATTAGAATTAATAAAGAAAATGAATTCGCAGAGAAATAACTAAACCTAACTAAACCTAGTCTAAACCAATCAAGTGGCAGTTGCTCGTCTGCTATTAATATTGTCTTCTGTGTTCAAGCCGTAAAAATATCATGAGATGTAGATTCTTCCTCCACAGAAGTATTTAGAAATGATTATTTATCCAAAGCATTTCGAGATAGTAATCAATTAATTGATCAATTAGTAATGCCGATATCGTGCTTCATTTATAGATATTTTGACACGTTAGAGTTGGTACAAAAAGGCACAACAAAGGTAGATGGCAAAAGATGCCGTTTTACCTCTATGGCATACGATATTGCAAAACGATGGTTTAAGAAATTCACCTTCATGTCCGACATCATGCCTACCACTGGTGCGAAGGACCTACCCTCCTGCTTGACCAAGAGGAGTGTATACATGATGTACAAAGAGGAGATGGCACAACAAAAAGAAACCCGAATATTGAGCGAAAGCCACTTTGTCCATCAAATGTGGAAGAAGGACTTTCCAAATGTGTCGATACCAAAGGTCAGTTGCCCTTGAATTTGCTTTATCTTCCCCTCCCTATTTTAAGACCAGACAACTGAAGGAGGTTCGCAACTCAATTCAATTTATGCCAAAAAGAACTTTCTCCATCCATGCTCCGTTTGTTTGTTCATCTTGAGTTGGTCAATGAACTATGATCCAAGATTATATGTCTTTCTCTGGTTTAACTAAAGTTCAATTACGTAGGATACTTGGGACAATCTCTCCTTGCAAGATTCTAATACGGGGCGTTGTTCTTGCAGCAATCAAGATTTACAAAGTGCACGATGTGTGTTTATCTCAAGGAAGAGCTCCAAAATACAAGGATCAGCAGACAAGAGAGAAAGAGTCTGTCAAACATGAGAAAAGTTCACCTTATGCAACAAATGTAAAGTATTAGTAATTAAGTGCTAATTAATATTTAACGTAAATATCGGCGAAGAGTCACCGAGACGAAGGCGACTAATTGTTTTAGTATAATTGCTAATTATAATTACTATAAGTGACTTTTGAGATTTTCGACAAAAAAATCGCAATAGGGTATTTTTGTACTTCTCGTAATAAAGTTCGCGCGCGATCGCCAATGCGGCTTTCAATGTTATATTCAATAAATATAGCAAAATATGACGAACTGTCGACCAATCAGCGCACGGAATCAAACATATCCAGATATCTGTTAAGTTCTATGCCGAACTGGAGTTTTGTCATTACTGATGGACCACGTGTTAGTATGTTTGTGCCGATGCCTATGAACGGGGGGGATTTATATCATTTATTGTTTATGACTTACCGTTTCTTCCATTCAAAGGGCCGAGAGGCGAAATTATTATATGCACGGCATCAAAGCAAGAGCGGAACCAGACAAATACCTATCAATCATTATGGATGGGATGGACCAGAATAAAACTAGACTACCACATTTCGTTGAAAGTACTAAGGTAAGGATGCCCCGTTTTACTTCGAATTTATTTTGGAAGTTTCTAGGATACTGTAACTACTTTAGGATATCCTACTGTTCAGTCTTGATCAGTCTCGTGAGACGACAATAAGACGATCCGAGTGCTTGTGACATATTTTATCCAGCGTACGTTATATTAGTGTCAAGAACTCCAAATGCTCTGGAGAATAATAAAGTTCAAGTTTTGTTTTCCTTGTGTTGCAGAGCGATGATGGACTATGGACACTTAAAACCCATATCACGGGTGTTCTCGTCAACGCACGATCAAGCGCGTATGCTTACATTGACGTCTGTGAATATCCCCATGATCCCAATCTGACTATCAATATCCTTCTTGATGTCTTAAAAAGGGAACAAGCGAAGGTAATTAAGTCCGTCGCATGATTGTTCTAATGGCTGTAATGTACTTGATCTGTTCCGTAAATACAAATATTTATTGTTTGTGTTTGTTTTTAGGGTCAAAAGCTTCCGCCTGTACTTTATCTGCAGCTAGACAACACTAGCAGGGAGAACAAAAACATGGCAGTCTTATATTTTCTGTCCCTATTGGTAAAGCTCGGGGTGTTCAAAAAGGTGAGAGAAAGAAACCTTTTAGACTTTTAGACAATTTTAATTATGATGAGTTGTTACAAATGTTGCATTGTTACCTCTTTTGAACTAGTGGCGCAGTAGTCGAAACGTATTCGCATTATATATAATCGGGTTCTCATTGTTTCCAGGCCCGTAGCTCGTATTCTTAAAGGGGTGTTCAGTGTTCGTTTGTCCTCCACTTTTTTGTTTACCCAATTCCCGAAATTTATGGCCCCAGGGGGGTCCTACTGGCCTGGTTTCTCGTTCTTGGCTACATGAATATTATTGACGCTATGCGTTCACGTGCGTTGGCATGTCACATGGTGTCAGTAAGTGTTAATATATTTTATTGCGATTTTAGGTTCGCCTTGGATTTCTTTTAAAAGGTCACACCCACGAAGACATTGACCAGTTGTTTTCTTGTATTTCGAGACGTCTGCAAAAGCGCAATGCAGTAACCATGGATGACCTTAAATACAATATAGAGTCTTCTTATAGCCCACAGCCAGAGGTTCACATTATAAACAATATATTCGATGCAAAGTCCTGGCTCAATCCACACATGAAAACTCTATCAGGTCACTCCAACCCTCATCAATTTAAATTTGAAAGGCCCACCGCAGATTCTGAAGTCGAGATGCATTACAGGAAGTGGAGCACGAGCATGACATGGAAACCGGATAACGGCCCAGGCCTTCCTTCTCTCGATGGAACACCGAAAAGCGTCCCGCCTTTCCTTCCACCCAGTGATGAAAATCTTAACCTGGCGAAACTGAAAGTCGACTTAAAAAAATACACTATGGTATCGACAAAAAAAAGAATGCTGGGACCAGTATCTCAGAGAACTGGACTTAAGGTTTGAAGCGCCACCAACTAGTCCGTGGAATCTCGACGTTGTGCTGAAATTCAAACCCCCAGCCGCCGATGAACAGCAAAAGCAATTTGCCGAGGAAACAGAGAGGGTTCACGCAGAAATCGAAAAGCTATTTAGAAAAGAAAGAAAGCAAACCGAGGTAAATATCCGTGACATGAAAAAGGTTGATATGTGATCTGCTTCTGAGTAAAGTGTAACGCGTCCATTAGTCCATTAGGGGCAGTGTATTGAAGCGCACCAAAATAGCACCTTGTCCGCTGCATCCTGGTAGTCAACCTGAGTGACATATTTTGCATATCCTCACCAGTGAGGGATATCGGTCAAAACAAAAGTGCTCGGAAATCAATTTGGAATATTTTTTTGTTGTTTGTCTATAAGATTACTGGCTTGAAGAAATGCGTTTTATTTTCTCGTGTCAAAAACAACAATTTTACGAATGAGCGCAGCGAAAGAGTAAAATATTCTTCTTGTCACTCAAAAATAAAACTCATATCTTCGCGCCATCGTTGAATATCCTCTATGTAGAACAAGATAGTTTATATAATAAAATGTTTTCCTATCAATATTTACAGCTGAAGCTGCGAAAAAAAGAAAAGCTCCGGTAGAAAATACAGAAAAGACTGGAAGGAGAGCAGCAAAACCTGCAAGAGGGGCGAAGCGAACACGAAAGGAGTGATCATTTGTGAGAAAATGAAGGTTGTGTTGTACTTTCCTTGGCGGATCAGGGGGCATGCCCCTCAGGGAGAAATTGTAAAATTTACTTAGGCCAAGTAGGCCAAGGTGGCCGGAGACGGATCAAAACTGATTGCAAATCAATTAAAAGTCACAGTTGAAAACTTCTCTACAAACAATTTCCCAATTTCCAGCCACCCTCGTAAAAAAGTGGTTTGTCCCTTAAAACAGTATACTCCTTAGCAAATGCTAGTGCAGTAAAACTTTGATCGCTTACGGTGCCGTCGACATTATTGTCAGAAACAGAAAAAAAAGTACGGAGTGCCGTCAGCCGAAACAGTTGTGTTGTAATCAAAATATCCCATGCAATCAATAGTTTTATGTAACAATATAATTACCGCATCGGAGAAAAAGTACGCTTTGAAGGTAACGCATTATAATTACTGCTCTTTTAATATTTCATAGAAAATGCCAGCTCTGCTAGGCGAATGACTACTTGTTTAATTGTTTTCTATGAAATTCGACAAACGAAAAATTATTATATGTAATTATGTCTATGATTGGTGAATGCGTTATCATACGCAGTTGTACAGTACAATATTACATGGAAAATAAATATCGTTTGCAATCTAGATGCTGCTTGCTAGGGTGATAACCCGACTCCTAGGGGGATAATTTCAGGTAGATGACAGTAGCAATAGGGCAATGCCGGATATAAACGCCGCTATAAATACGTATTTTCTGTTTTATTGTCATACGTATTAGTATTAACAACGAAGACTATATAAGCGTCAAATTCTTCTCCGATTCCCGTACGATGTCCCTGATTGTACCTCATGCCGTCAACGATACCCCTATTTTACGATATTTTAGCGGCCCCGTAGCATAATTCATGTTTATTTTTCGACAACTGATATCCGCCGAGAATTGCAGGCCAGCATTGAAACCGGAAACAAACTGTCAAACTGTCAAGAGCCATTAGGCTGCCTATGTTCTATAGCATGCCTTTTCAGTTCTTCAGTTCGTCATGCGAGCATGGTGAATGGAGAATGGAGCATGGATTGCTACAACAATCAGATATAGTTAGATATAGAAGACTGAACAATATTCTGGAACTCGGGGATCTATCGATGGTTTGGGATTTGCACTACAAACGCGCCGTGGCATTGCGCCGTACCACGATGCTAATAAGGTACGATTTAGTATTTCCCTGCTAGCAGAGGCTTTTCCTTGACATTTCGCTCTCTCGTTTTGTTGTTAGCCTACGCGGTTTGGCTGTGGCGCGATGTGTAAAAGGCGGGTTTCTTCTCGGTGACAAACCAAAACAACTACGCGAACGCATGACAGAAAGAAAACTCTTAGTGTACACACTAACAAAACCGCAGTCCTTGCACGCTGAGCTTTTTCGATCGCGGTCTAAGCATAATTTAATTTTGAGTCGACCACTTATAAGGAATACGGCGATCGTCTGCGACAAGAGCCAGGTGGGAATCTCTGGCGGCGAAATCCTCGCTCGTTAATCGGGTAACTAATTTCCCAATTTCACCAGGTTTCTCTGCCGTTAAACACTTTCATGAGAACGTTTGTTTGCATATCTATACCACGGTCTTTTATCGTTTAGCGTCGGCATCTTTTACGCGGGGCATTTTGATCTTCGGCGCAAAATTGTCAGCCAGGAATACCAGCAGGGTATATATATTTGAGCTATAACAGGAATCGCGTAATCGGTGAGGATCGTTCATCATTGCATTACAGAAGAATCAATATTTCGATACCTTTCAATACCACAAAATAGACGAATCGATGAATTTATAAATTTGCTCCTTTGAAATACTACTCTAGGGTCATGGTAAATATCACAAATATCTCCACTTTATATGGAGTTTGATCACCCTAATTAGTTCAACATGGTGTTAATTCAACATCGGTCGAGTCGCTTTATAACCTGCCTGAGTTATAGTACGAGTCTAATCGTTCTATTCCTTGCAGTGTTCTGTCGAGCACTGCTGTGCAATCATAATTGAATTGTAACGGGCGGAAAATGTGCCGGTCGGACGAGCGGTAACGCCGAAAAAGACTAAATAGAATTAACGAGGCAGTGAGCGATCGTTATGGGATGTAAGGAAGTGACTCGGGTACAGGAGAAATAGAATTTATTCAAAAACTTACTATACAAAATAGATTATGTACAAGCGAATGAACAAAGCTAAGGAAAAATAAGAATAAAACGAATTAAAAAATGTTAGAGAACTTGACTGAAACATCTAATCTCTGATAAGAAAAAGCTAAACAACAATACTCAGACCACGGCCACGGGAATCATACATACATACTGAACAGTAGGTTAGGCCTTGCTGCTCTCTGTCCGTGTAACTCAGTTCTATCGTGTTATTCGTGTCGTTGTGTTCTGAAAATTGACTACTATATTTATAAGATCAAGGATGTGACCCGAAATAGAAACCTCTGTATGTGACAGGAAAACGTTGATTAAGCAACAAGTGTTTGCTGATAAAACAGATTAGATAAACTTTATCTGAAACAAACGCACTTGAAAACAATTGCATGCTCGAGAAGCAAAACTAGAAACGTTTAGAGAAACTAAAACTCTAAAAAAGCCAATGCAAAACCTAGAAAGTTATTTCCCACTGAACATAAAACTAAACAGTGTTCAGAAATATTGTGCTGAACAAAAGTAAATTAAGTTTACTACTGATCATACAGGAAATTGTAAAACAGCTAAGGTCAAACCCAAATTCCTATGCTTTCCAAAAGCAAGTAAAAACATTTTAACCTGACTAAACAATACTATGACTCACTTTAACATGAACGTGAAAAAAGCTGAATTGCCAATCCCTTTCCTCAGGGGCACCAAACGAGACAATACCGAAAAACAGCTTAGAATTCCATTAAAGTCGTTGCGAGGAGCATACAAATGACTGTAAACTGGGTATTTTTAATCCCTACAAATTTCATCTCTGTTCGATTTCGTAGCTGAAAGTTTTGGGTTGCGAAAATTTAAGGGATTAAAATCAAGTCTTCCGAAAATGCTATGGGAAATACTCTACCAAAAATCCAAAAGCTGACCTTTTAACGGCAAAATATATGGTTTCCAGGGTAAGACTATATAGACGTATTGGTCAACTTGGACCTGCAGACTGAAAAATGCATACCGGAAAATGCATACCAGGTCTCTTCTCTCTGAAAACTCAAAAGAACAGTTTTTTTTTCATCGTGTGACGGAATGGCTAGTACATAAAATATTACAACACTGACAAACTGCGGTAAAAGGTATAAATATGCAGTAAAATAATTTGTTTATCTTTTACATCTCAACCATCTCGATCTTACACGCAAATTTCAGGAATTTTTCCTGAAACGATTTGACTATTTTAGCGCTATTTTAGCTTACATTTTCCCTTCGCTAAGTAAGAGAAAATTACAACTATCGATCAATATGTTTAGGTGCGCTTTGATACAAAATATCTATCGGGGATACAGCAGAGCTGTCAAAACATAAGCCGGCGACCGGGCTACTTTTTGCCGATGTGAGAAAAATTCGAACCACAGAATTTTGTTAAGTGCAGCCTGAAAGCCCACCTCATATCTAAAATAAAATAAAACTGGAATCCTTGAGTCTGAGTCAGAATTGGCTTGGCGAGGAAACTAAACATGTTGCTTTGAAGCTACGAAATTTGCATCATGTCGGCCATCAATCAGTTTTTCTTTGCAGGGCCCTGCTAATCTGTTTGAGCAGCCGCCTAATTCAAACATTATATCGGGATATGAAAATCTATCGAGGATGTAAAATCTATCGGGCCTTATCGGGCCAGTGACTCTATTTGCATTTTCTGGTCTGCATTTTCCGGTCTGCATTTTCTGGTATGCATTTTGGACCTGCCGCGCCTCGAAGATTTAGCACAGTTACCATATGAATGATTTCCTTGTGAGCCAGCCTATCTATAATGAAAATCCTTGAAACACTGTGTAGTTCACATACAAAATAACTTGCTTTGTATAATCATTGATCTGATAGCCTCTCTGATGTTTGGAGTTTTCCATGGAAGATGGCTTTTTGGCACTTTTTTTGAAACAATGTTGGCAAAGACGTGTTTTCTCCATATATTTATGGGACTCTGAATCGCCATTGCCACGTCAATTGCAACATTGAAATCACATACAGTTCTTGCTAATATATTTTAACAATCTACGGTATGTCTATCATAACAAGCATAACCTGTATATGTAATTTATATTTTTTAATATTTTTTATATTTTAACTTTTGGTCACCTTGATTTTCAGAAACAGTGAGAATTAAAGTAGCTTATAGGGGCCTCAAAGATGTAAGTACAAAATTGATAAATTTATGTCGCAGAAGGCATTACTTATAGACGAGTAGCCACGTAACTTTGCCTTTCTACAGGAGTACCCTGTTTATTTCGTGGACACACTAGATGTCCTGTTGACATTGTTCAATGAAAACTGTTATGGCTACAAGGGATTTATGTTTCTTATCTTTTAGGTACAATTATTGTATACTCTTATATATTTCCTTTTAACTATGTAGATACTATACATGTTCTTTTTATATATAAACTATTGTAAAGCGCTTAGGATCCGTAAGAGAAGCGCTATTAAATTTAACTCATTATTATTATTATTACTATTATGATTTCTCATAAGAACTGATGAAGTGTCTACCTTGACTTGGCGAAGAGAAATTCGATATTGTGATTTTGTTTTGTACTGTGATTTTTGTGCCCTCTGTTAAATTTTCTCACCTTAGCACGCTTTCTTACACAGTAATGGAACGTTGTTCGGCTGATTACTGACAACATGGCTTAGTTTGTATATCGTATATCCGACACCGCTCTCGTTCTCCAGTTTATATGGAATTTTAAACACCTCCTTCAAACTCTTAATTAAAAATGCATTTCTCCATTTAAGTGGAGATTCTGACATGCTGCTGTTCTGTTGTCCCCATTTGTTTTGGAGAAATGACCTGCATCTCCAGCTAGCTGTAGATTTCTCCTAAAAAACGTTTCGGGGGTGGATATTTTCTGCAGTCCGGATTTAAACATTAGCTCCGGAATTAAATCAGACGTGTTTTAGATGAAACTTCCTAGTGAAGGGCTCCTGAGCCTTTAGGTAATATTTTTTCATGCGCGCCGCAAATAAAGAAATTATTATTATCATGTGCGTGAAGCGAGGCCCGAATAACGAATTTGTATGCTTGTAAGTAACGTTGAACTTACGCTTACCTAAGGGGGTTCTTTCGAACATAGAGACGTCTGCCCGGCAGGCCTATCAGTGCAGGGCATTTTTGAGAGGGCTTATGTTAGTCGGCAAAAACTAAAGAGCATATTAGATGTAAACTTATTCATGCGCGCGAAGCGCACCGAAATTTTATTAAGTATTGAGTGAAATCAGAAACATATAAGCGAGTTGAAACATGTAACAAACATATTGCATGCTGTAAAAAATACAAACTTTTCATTTCCTCCCTGTTATGTGCTTGTATTTTTTTGGGTGACCCCCCCTTTAGGGGCGTATTTTTTTGGTGCCCCCCGTTTTGAGGCAGTATTTTTTTGGGTGACCCCCCTCATTTTCACCAGCCCCCTCTCCCTGATAAAAAATGAACGGTCCCTAAAAATACAGTGCTTTGCTAAAGAAAATTATGTATTCAGCGGGCCATATCTCGGTCGCGTTGCAACCGATTTGCCCATTTTTGGTGTGTAGCTTGTATTCGATATGCTCTTTCTAAATCAAGAGACAAATATTGCTAAATCGAAAAATTGTTTTTCTGACGTCAGAAAAACTAGAAAAACTCTATTGAGCTCATTTGTACTACGTACCTCGGGTACCGCCATGAGAAATCCAGTTTATAAGCTCTTTTTGACGTATAATTAACTTTCCTTACAGATGATTCTACTCCAAAGTCCCTAGTCAAACACTTAGTAATCTGCATTTCATCAGAAGTAATGCAGTTTTTTCAGCTTCTTTAATCTTTGACTTGGCGTTGTAATTGGTCACCTGCTCTACTCAGCTTTGAGATATCTCATTTTGCTGACTTTAATATCCTCCATCCGTCTAATATGAACGTAACAATTTACGACTCGAAGGAATTGCTTTCTTAAATACCTTCTCTTTAAGGTTCCACTGTCATCTTAACAGGACTCTCTTTGACTTTTATTTTGCAAGCCACACAGCCTTGTTTGAGACAAAAGGCTAGAACACCCAATTTAATCTAAATGTAAATGCAAAACTGGTGTACAAAGAACTTGGATTAATATTTCATTTGAAAATGTTTGGTTCTCAAATTCTATAACAGGGCAGAACATCTGGAAAACCGAAACATCTGGGAATACTGCGATCTACAAATGCTGCAATCTACTTTATTTGTATACACCTAATTCAGAAAAGGTTGCTTTGGTCATTGCTTTGGTCATTGAACGCCTTTGTTTCGTGGCCACTGATGCGAAGAATTCCTTTGTTTCGCGCCTATAATTGAAAGACCAAAGACCAAGCACTAAAGCAACCTGTGAATTAGGTGTATGGCACTAACCAACGGAAGGTTTGACTGAATCGATCACAACGATCCAAAAAGGATAAGCACTAGAACCTAACTTTTCTAACTTTATTTACTTGACTAGTGATTTTAACTACAACGTATAAATATATTCTATGTTTCGCTTTATTTCATATTCTACATTTGGAGTCACTACTTAAATTATTTGCAATATACGGCTTCGACGACGTCGCTTCCTTGTGGTGCTTCAGTGTCTATTACCAAGATGCCTTTGGAATACTTCGATTATTGTGGAAATTCCTCGGATAAATTCCGTCCCGATGCAAAGCTTGGATTTCCAGGATTCGTTGCTGCAACTTGCCTACTAGTCGTATCCGCCATCGCCTCTACATTTCTAAATGGATTGATAATATATACTTTACGTACATCTCCAACCCTACAGACGCCCTCGCGGAAACTCATCTGTTACCTTGCTTTCTGTGACTTTCTGACGGGAAGCGTTGGACACTTTTTCCATATATTGTGCGACGTGGTACTTATGAATTTATTACAATACAATGGATACTGCTTGCTTTGCACGGCAATGAACATTGTAGGCTATTTCAGCTTCCTGGTCGCGCTACAAATTATACTCCTAATAGGTCTCGACAGATTCCTTGCTATAAACTAAAGATATCATACACAACGCTAGTTACAAAAAGAAGAATCCGCTACGCTGCACTTGGAGTGTTATGTTCCAAGCTGCTATGTTCCCTGGTTATTTGTTAGTGCCCAGTTTAGAGTCTAATGTGCTGGGCTCTTCAGTGTGTTTTCTGATCGTTACTTTAATATGCTGTATCTATGCTGCGTCCTTCTACTACCTCAAGAAGTCCTCCTCAAGCATTAGTGTCATCGTCGTCCGAGACTCTCTCCATCAACAAAATACTCAGCTGAATATTAGAAAGTTCAAAAGGTAAAGCGCAAGTGAAGCTCTAGATTACTGATCACTTTGTGAAATAAATCAAACACGAGACAGTTGAATATTACTAGAAATTTGAAAAGGTAAGGTACAAGTGAAGCTCTAGATTACTGATCCGTTTGTGTAATATATCAAACACGAGACAGTTGAATATCCTTAGAAATTTAAAAAAAGGTAAGCACAAGTGAAGCTATAGACAATACTGATCCGTTTGGGTAATATATCAAACACGAGGCAGTTAAATACTAGAAAGTTGAAAAGGTAAGGGCACAAGTGAAGCTCTTGATTACGGATCCCTTCGTGTAATATATCAAACACGAGACAGTTAAATACTAGAAAGTGAAAAGGGCACAAATGAAGCTCTGTACTATGATTACGTTGTGTAACATATCAAATACGAGACAGCTGAATACTAGAAAGTTCAAAAGATAAGAGCACAAGTGAAGCTCTAGATTACTGATCACTTTGTGTAATATATCAAAAACGAGACAGTTGAATATTACTAGAAAGTTGAAAAGGTAAGGCACAAGTGAAGCTCTAGATTACTGATCCCTTTGTGTAATATATCAAACACGAGACAGTTGAATACTAGAAAGTTGAAAAGGTAAGAGCACAAGTGAAGCTCTAGATTACTGATCCCTTTGTGTAATATCAAACACGAGACAGTTGAATACTAGAAAGTTGAAAAGGTAAGATCACAAGTGAAGCTCTAGACTACTGATCCCTTTGTGTAAGATATCAAACACGAGACAGTTGAATACTAGAGAATTCAAAAGGTAAGGACCACAAGTGAATCTCTAGACTACTGATCCCTTTGTGTAAGATATCACACACGAGACAGTTGAATACTAGAAAGTTGTTATTGTTTCGTTCTACGGTCTTTTGTCTTCTAGTCTTTATGATCTGGGCCTTTCAACTCGAAAAAAAGAGACAATTATCTAACAATTTGCAATTTACACAAGACCCGCTATTCCTTCTTTTCAAGGTATTTTTGTTACTTTTCAGGTCACTGGACACTATGGTAATCATTATGGTTTCTACTGTACTTTCGTATATACCAACTATTGCTGCTGTAATTTCTAAAAGCACCTACGACTGGGGGATACACTTTGCACTGATGTGTTCTTCCGTCAATCCTTTACTGTATCTTTGAGAGAATGAAAGATCTACGGACGGCAGTTAAAGTCTCCCTTAACAGATTCTGCAGCCTCAGTTAAAAATGATCTTCGTTAGCCAGTTATTAGTTATGAAAGGTTAGCGAATGTTCAACGGACGATGCTCCAACTATAGTATTATGCTGAAAATTATGCCGGCATAATTATCTGAGCCTATTCAACGATGAGTTAGTCGTCATATCAACCACAGTAATATCGCAAGACTGTGGATGAGAAAGGAACAAGAGCTCAGATAAGTAATAAAAAATACCCATGGTTTTCTCACGAGAAAACGATACACCACGTTACCGTAACGTTATCGTAAAATAATTAGAAATGGATGGAAAAAAACGTCCAAAAGTTCATAGAGATCGACAAAACACAAGCAAATTATTCGCTTTCGATTCAATTTACAATTATTTGCAAACAATTTATGGAAACATTGTAGCAAATTATCAGTTCATATATTTGTTATAAGAACTGATATCTTTTGACGAGATATTTAACACTGGTATAAACAAGTTTGGATACCAAATCGTCATACAAGATTTGTCTCCACTTTTGTTCAGCTTCTGATGATGTATCTTTTTTTTAAAGCCTGGTTTCCTATAGTCTTATCTGTCGCATCAGTCACCGTGAACAAAAAAATAATTCCAATTTTCATTGTTTCACGGTTGACTGATGAGACAGATACGACAGATAAGACTATATGGAAACCAGCCTTAAAGAGCCTTTTAAAGAGCCTGTGTCAGCTACTCCTGTTGTTATCGCCTAAAGCTCGTATGTATACCAGAAAATACAAGTGACGCGTGGGATATTCTTCAGTATGCCACTCGAAAGCATTGTATAACTAGTATGTATGTCACTGATGTTTTGTAATAAAAAGTTCTCTTGTTCATTTACCAATTGAACCGAAAATATCGCACTACATTACCTAATTCGCCGATGGAAAATCGATGCTTTTTCAAACTCGGCATATATCTAAAGCATCTAAGAGATATAACACATTTATTGAGCTCATTTGTACAACGGTTCCTCCGGGACCGCCACAGACAATAATGTTATAGGCCTTTTTTGAAGTAATATATAGATTTAGCCAGTGGCTAAAAGCGGAGCTCCTGGTTATAAAATTTTCTATGTGAATGAAAGGGATTCCCATGTGTACATGGTTTATATGGTTGCTTTAGAGTCTTCCCTTCACGAGATATTCATTTTTCAAGCATAGATGACGTCATCGATGACGTCATATCACGTGACCACTTCATTTCGATCATATGGTGGCCTAGACCACCACTACCCAAGTTGGTTCTTTTAGAGTTTTCCCTTCACGAGATATTATTTTTTCAAGCATAGATGACGTCATCGATGACGTCACATCACGTGACCACTTCATTTTGCTCATCTGGTGACCTAGACCACACTACCCAAGTTTGGTTGTTCTAGAGTCTTCTCTTGACGAGATATTCATTTTTCAAGCATAGATGACGTCATCGATGACGTCACATCACGTGACCACTTCATTTCGCTCATCTGGTGACCTAGACCACACTACCCAAGTTTGGTGTTCTAGAGTCTTCTCTGACGAGATATTCATTTTTCAAGCATAGATGACGTCATCGATGACGTCACATCACGTGACCACTTCATTTCGCTCATCTGGTGACCTAGACCACACTACCCAAGTTGGTTCTTTGAGAGTTTCCCTTCACGAGATATTATTTTTTCAAGCATAGATGACGTCATCGATGACGTCACATCACGTGACCACTTCATTTTGCTCATCTGGTGACCTTGACCACACTACCTAAGTTTGGTTGTTCTAGAGTCTTCTCTTGACGAGATATTCATTTTTCAAGCATAGATGACGTCATCGATGACGTCACATCACGTGACCACTTCATTTCGCTCATCTGGTGACCTAGACCACACTACCCAAGTTTGGTTGTTTTAGAGTCTTCTCTTCACGAGATATTCATTTTTCAAGCATAGATGACGTCATCGATGACGTCACATCACGTGACCACTTCATTTCGCTCATCTGGTGACCAAGACCACACTACCCAAGTTTGGTCTTTTAGAGTTTTCCCTTCACGAGATATTATTTTTTCAAGCATAGATGACGTCATCGATGACGTCACATCACGTGACCACTTCATTTTGCTCATCTGGTGACCTAGACCACACTACCCAAGTTTGGTTGTTCTAGAGTCTTCTCTGACGAGATATTCATTTTTCAAGCATAGATGACGTCATCGATGACGTCACATCACGTGACCACTTCATTTCGCTCATCTGGTGACCTAGACCACACTACCCAAGTTTGGTTGTTTTAGAGTCTTCTCTTCACGAGATATTCATTTTTTCAATCATTGATGACGTCATCGATGACGTCACATCACGTGACCGTGCTACAGCATCCCCCTTGTGTCATAGACAAATATCCCAAGTATGGCTGTCTTAGCATGTTCCCTTGAGGAGATATAATTTTTTCTTTGCATACCACAGGGTTCCCATGTGTACACGGACGACGGACGGACGGCGGACGGACGGCGGACGGACGGCGGACACTATAGGTTTAATATATAGATTTAGCCACTGGCTAAAAGCGGAGCTCCTGGTTATAAAATTTTCTATGTGAATGAAAGGGATTCCCATGTGTACATGGTTTATATGGTTGCTTTAGAGTCTTCCCTTCACGAGATATTCATTTTTCAAGCATAGATGACGTCTACGATGACGTCATATCACGTGACCACTTCATTTCGATCATATGGTGGCCTAGACCACACTACCCAAGTTTGGTTCTTTTAGAGTTTTCCTTCACGAGATATATTTTTTCAAGCATAGATGACGTCATCGATGACGTCACATCACGTGACCACTTCATTTTGCTCATCTGGTGACCTAGACCACACTACCCAAGTTTGGTTGTTCTAGAGTCTTCTCTTGACGAGATATTCATTTTTCAAGCATAGATGACGTCATCGATGACGTCACATCACGTGACCACTTCATTTCGCTCATCTGGTGACCAAGACCACACTACCCAAGTTTGGTTGTTTTAGAGTATTCTCTTCACGAGATATTCATTTTTCAAGCATAGATGACGTCATCGATGACGTCATATCACGTGACCACTTCATTTCGATCATATGGTGGCCTAGACCACACTACCCAAGTTTGGTTCTTTGAGAGTTTTCCCTTCACGAGATATTATTTTTTTCAAGCATAGATGACGTCATCGATGACGTCACATCACGTGACCACTTCATTTTGCTCATCTGGTGACCTTGACTACACTACCTAAGTTTGGTTGTTCTAGAGTCTTCTCTTGACGAGATATTCATTTTTCAAGCATAGATGACGTCATCGATGACGTCACATCACGTGACCACTTCATTTTGCTCATCTGGTGACCTAGACCACACTACCCAAGTTTGGTTGTTCTAGAGTCTTCTCTTGACGAGATATTCATTTTTCAAGCATAGATGACGTCATCGATGACGTCACATCACGTGACCACTTCATTTCGCTCATCTGGTGACCAAGACCACACTACCCAAGTTTGGTTGTTTTAGAGTATTCTCTTCACGAGATATTCATTTTTCAAGCATAGATGACGTCATCGATGACGTCATATCACGTGACCACTTCATTTCGATCATATGGTGGCCTAGACCACACTACCCAAGTTTGGTTCTTTGAGAGTTTTCCCTTCACGAGATATTATTTTTTTTCAAGCATAGATGACGTCATCGATGACGTCACATCACGTGACCACTTCATTTTGCTCATCTGGTGACCTAGACCACACTACCTAAGTTTGGTTGTTCTAGAGTCTTCTCTTGACGAGATATTCATTTTTCAAGCATAGATGACGTCATCGATGACGTCACATCACGTGACCACTTCATTTCGCTCATCTGGTGACCTAGACCACACTACCCAAGTTTGGTTGTTTTAGAGTCTTCTCTTCACGAGATATTCATTTTTCAAGCATAGATGACGTCATCGATGACGTCACATCACGTGACCACTTCATTTCGCTCATCTGGTGACCAAGACCACACTACCCAAGTTTGGTTCTTTTAGAGTTTTACCTTCACGAGATATTATTTTTTTCAAGCATAGATGACGTCATCGATGACGTCACATCACGTGACCACTTCATTTTGCTCATCTGGTGACCTAGACCACACTACCCAAGTTTGGTTGTTCTAGAGTCTTCTCTTGACGAGATATTCATTTTCCAAGCATAGATGACGTCATCGATGACGTCACATCACGTGACCACTTCATTTCGCTCATCTGGTGACCTAGACCACACTACCCAAGTTTGGTTGTTTTAGAGTCTTCTCTTCACGAGATATTCATTTTTCAATCATTGATGACGTCATCGATGACGTCACATCACGTGACCGTGCTACAGCATCCCCCTTGTGTCATAGACAAAATATCCCAAGTATGGCTGTCTTAGCATGTTCCCTTGAGGAGATATAATTTTTTCTTTGCATACCACAGGGTTCCCATGTGTACACGGACGACGGACGGAGGGCGGACGGACGGCGGACACTATAGGTTTAATACCAGAAAAATAAAGAAAAAATCATATCTCCCGAAGGGAAGCTTCTCTAGAAGCCAAACTTGGACAAACTTTCAAAGACCATCAGGGGAACTCTACACCAAAGTCACGTTCCCTCACGCCATCAATGACGTCATCAAAATGATCCAAAATGCCCGTGACGTTCAAAATCAACTCGATGGTATACGTTTTTCCCTTAGGTATGGTGCTCCGCTTGCGCGGGCCTTCGGCCCGCGCTGGAGCTCCGCTAATACCAGAAAAATAAAGAAAAATCATATCTCCCGAAGGGAAGCTTCCCTAGAAGCCAAACTTGGACAAACTTTCAAAGACCATCAGGGGAACTCTACACCAAAGTCACGTTCCCTCACGCCATCAATGACGTCATCAAAATGATCCAAAATGCCCGTGACGTTCAAAAATCAACTCGATGGTATACGTTTTTCCCTTAGGTATGGTGCTCCGCTTGCGCGGGCCTTCGGCCCGCGCTGGAGCTCCGCTATAATTACGAATTCCTTAGATGATTTTACTCCCAAAGTCCCTAATCAAACATTAAGAAATCTGCATTTTCATCAATAGTAATGCAGTTTTCTCACCTTCTTTAATCTTTGAGTTGGGGTTGTAATAGACTGCTTGCAGCCCCTTCTTCGGCGAACGTCCGTAAACCGAGGGAAATGTTTTTTTTACCCGCAACGCGCTTCGATTTACACTTGTAAACAAATCGAAGCGCGCCGCGGGTAAAAACATTTCCCTGGATTTACGGACGTTCGCCGAAGAAGGGGCTACAAGCAGTCTAGGGTTGTAATTAGTCTCCTGCTCTACTCAGCTTTGAGATATTTCACTTTGCTGACCTTAATATCCTCCAGCCGTCTAAGATAAACGTAGCAATTAGCGACTCGCAGAAATTGCTTTCTTCAAATCCTTCTCTCTAAGGTGCCACCATCATCTTAACATGACTCTATTTGTATTTTATTTTACAAGCCCCACAGCCTTGTTTCAGACAAAAGGCTAGAACACCATTTCAAATCTAAATGTAAATGCAAACTAGTGTCCAAAGAACTGGGGATTAAGTTTTAATCTGAAGAGCTTTGGTTCTCAAATAACTGGGCTGAACATCTGGACAACCGAAACATCTGGGAATATCAACGATCTACGAATGCTGCAATTTACTCTTATTGGTATATGGCACTCACCAATAGAAAGGTTAGCCATAAATAAGTATACTTGAGTTAGCAGTTAGCCTGTCCATCACAACTTTCCGAAAAGGATATCTTCTTAGGAAGTTGACTTTTCTAAGTTTACTTACCTTGACTGTTGTTTCTAACTACAACGTAGAGATATAATTCTATCAGCGCTTTATTTGACATTCTACATTTGGAGTCACTATAGCCTTTGTATTGATAAGACCTGGATAAGACCTCCAAATTCTACTCGTGCCGCGCCTCAGTGTCTATGACCAGAAAAAGATGCCTTTGGAATATTTCGACTATTGTGGAAATTCCTCAGATAAATTCCGTCTCGATAAAAGGCTTGGATTTCCAGGATTCGTTGCTGCAACTTGCCTACTAGTCGTATCCGCCATCGCCTCTACATTTCTAAATGGTTTGATAATATACTTTACGAACATCTCCAACCCTACAGACGCCCTCGCGGAAACTCATCTGTTACCTTGCTTTCTGAGACTTTCTGATGGGAAGCGTTTTACACTTTTTCCACATATTGTGCGACGTGGTACTTATGAATTTATTACAATTCAATGGATACTGCTTGCTTTGCACGGCAATGAACATTGTAGGCTATTTCAGCTTCCTGGTCGCGCTACAAATTCTACTCCTAATAAGTTTAGACAGACTCCTGGCTATAAAACTTAAGATACCATACACAACGCTAGTTACAAAAAGAAGAATTCGCTACGCTGCACTTGCGAGTGTAGTATTCCAAGCTGCTATATTCCCTGGTTATTTATTCGTGCCCAGTTTTACATCTTTGGTGATGTTCTACTCAACGTGTTTACTGATCGTTACTATAATATGTTGTATCTATGCTGCGTCCTTCTACTACCTCAAGAAGTCCTCTTCAAGCATAAATGTCAACGCCATCCAAGACTCTCTCCAGCAACAAAATACCCAGCTGAATACTAGAAAGTTCAGAAGGTAAGGGCACAAGTGAAGCTCTATAGCACTGATCCCTTTGTGTAGCATATCAAACACGAGACATTTGAATACAAGAAAGTTAAAAAGGCAAAGGCGCAAGTGAAGCTATATAGCACTGATCCCTTTGTGTAACATATCAAACACGAGACAGTTGAATACTAGAAGGTTGAGAAGTTAAAGGCACATGTGAAGCTCTAGACAACTGATCCCTTTGTGTACATATCAAACACGAGACATTTGAGTACTAGAAAGTTAAAAAGGCAAAGGCACAAGTGAAGCTCTATAGCACTGATCCCTTTGTGTAACATATCAAACACGAGACATTTGAGTACTAGAAAGTTAAAAAGGTAAGGACACAAATTGAAGTTCTATAGTACTGATCCCTTTGTGTAACATATCAAACACGAGACAGTTGAATACTAGAAAGTCTAACAGGTAAGGACACAAGTGAAGCTCTAGACAACTGATCCCTTTGTGTAACATCAATTACGAGACAGTTGAATACTAGAAAGTCTAACAGGTAACGACACAAGTGAAGTTCTATAGTACTGATCCTAAATCTCGCGAAATTCTTACGGGTTCTCGACATGTCGGATTTTTGTAGAGCTTTCTAACAATCTAGTGTTGAGAAATTACAGAGAATGAATGATGGTCTTTATCTCGCTATCTCGGAAATCCATTCACCACCGCTAATATATCACACACGAGACAGTGTGTTTCGTCAGGATTTCCAAAGACCGAGAAATGGGTGAAAAATCGACGTAAATGTGAGTATTGTAAAGGGAGACACTATCGAGTGTTAGATGTAGCTTTTCGAACGAATCATCTTCATCAGCGCGTCCCCCTTGGCGCGTGATTGACGTTGAGGCGCAGCTGCTTGGAGCACGGAGGAAACCGGGGGCCGGTTCCTGAAAGGTTGGATAAAGTTATCCACAGATAAAAGTTATCTGTTGCATAGGTTTTGTTCAGGATTTATCGTTGGATAAGCGTTTATCCACCGATAACTCTTAACTGGCCTTCTAGGAACCGGCCCCGGATCTCCAGGATCTGCTCGAAGTCTTCCTTCCTCATATTGTCCTAATGGCCTGCTGTATAGTCACCCCGAGCAGTTGTTCCACCTTGCTCCATGAACTTCTCTTTTAGCATAGGACTCATTTCTGTAGGGCATCATTCGGAATTCTGCACACGTGTGCTATATGCTTTAAAAATGTACGTTGTAGAGAGATCTTCAATGGGTTGAGTACAATTTATTGTTCGAGATCTTAAAAGCCCAATCCACATCACCATCGACTAGGGCAGCAGGATCGATCCCCTAAAAAAAATC
Source organism: Scolanthus callimorphus (assembly GCA_033964015.1). Taxonomy (NCBI): domain Eukaryota; kingdom Metazoa; phylum Cnidaria; class Anthozoa; order Actiniaria; family Edwardsiidae; genus Scolanthus; species Scolanthus callimorphus. The sequence continues at coordinate 9,790,450 of CM066922.1, forward strand.
AAATTACGACCCGATCCTCCTTCATCCTGATTTACATCACGGTTTTCTTTGAGTTTAATGAAATATTTAAGTGTGTTTAAGAAGCACAACTGAAGCTACTTGCAAACTAGCGCCCTGCTGGGGTCAGTATATTTTTTCTTCTGCAATTTATCCAACAGTTTGCTACTCTGTCAATCAAATGACTGTAACTGATAACTTTATTTTGACACGGTAAAATTCATCAGAACTTTAAAAAACGTTTAAAAAATGTTATGATATATCTACTTGCTAAGCTATATGTTTATGACTATACAATGAATAATAAATAATACTGTGCCTGCTTTCCATGAATGCCGTGTTTTCTAAAATGCATCTATTTGGTGAACCAACTTATTGCAGCCAGATTTAAAACTGCTTAGAGATACTGCTTACCGAAGCGCGGCGGCAAACTGTTCCAGCGGGCAGCCCCACTATACTGAAAACTGTTTTTCAAATAATTTGAACGAGGCAGGGGAACAAAGAGCTTGTTTTCAAAATCTCTAAGTGACTAAGTGACAGATTGCAGTTAACAATCTGTCGTTTTATACTTTTCAGGTCACTAAACACTATGGTCATCATTATGGTTTGTACTGTACTTTCGTATACACCAATTGTTGCTGCTGTGTTTTCCAAAAGCACCTACGACTGGGGTATACACTTTGCACTGGCGAGTTCTTCCTTCAATCCTTTACTATATCTTTGGAGAATGAAAGATCTACAAACGGCAGTTAAAGTCTCTCTGAACAGATTCTGCTGACTAGGTTAATTGACTGCAGATCTCGTTACCAAGTTGCTAGTTATGAAAATTTAGCGAGAAACGAGATCATCATGTCAATCATTGCGATAGGCTATGAAGATTTTTTTTTGCTTCGCTTTTGTGCTGTTTGTGTCGTCTGTCTGTGTTGCTTGTTTTTATTATAAATTCATTAATCGTTACATTATGTGCAGTCTGTTTGTAAGCTTATGTTCAATTATTAAGATGAGGAGGGAGCTCATGGTTATAAGCCCTCAAGGTTTCTTATAAGCTTCCTCGCTCTTATAAAAAAAGATTGTAGATGTGAGAGGAACAAGAGCTATGAAAAGTAAAACAAACATTACCAACCGAACCTTCACGTTACCGCAAACTAGTTAGAAATAGAACGGATTTCCTATAGGAGTCCTATAGACTTCAGACGTTAACTCATTTGACTTGAACACATTATTTACAGGAGTGGCTGATCCGCAAATAGACTTACTAATCGAGGCGGACCAGCCATATCAGGGTATTTTAATACATACTGTGTTCAGGGTTTTCACTCAGTTTATGGTCAGATGGAAGGAGAAAGAGCTTAAAGAAGATTATTATTTGATTCAGTAAAAAGGAAAAGGAAAGCATAGTTTTATGAGCATCATTTTTGTTGTTGGTCAAAAGAAAACAAGAGAAAGGGAAAAGGAAAATACGTTCCCTACCCCATTATCCAACACAAAGGTGTCGTGTTCTGCCATGGGTTGGGAGCATTAAGTACAGTCAACTGTTTTTTTCGTCGAGACAGCGACTGCACTAGAGGACCAGGACAATACCTGATTGGCTTAGAACGTTTAACTAGCGGAACAGAAAAAACCTACATCCCAATCCAAATGCGCAGCGACAAAATACGAATTTAGCTGTAAACAGAACACCATACATGTTGCTTATGCTTCTTGAAAGATAGTTAGGAACTATACAATGTTCATGATAATAAAAGCAATCAAAGCGCCGCAATGCGAACTCGTGATGGTGAGCCATCAACTATTTAACAATTATTCCTCGAGCCCCGAATGGGCTCTGAGTCAATAGCCCATGAGGCCGAAGGCCGAATGGGCTATTGACTCAGAGGCCATGAGGGCGAGAGGAATAATTGTTTTAGTCAAATCACACTAGTAGGTCAATTTGTTTTGTCAAAAGTGTTTTTGTTCTGGTCATTTGCCATTTTCTGGCTTTCAAATCCGACACTTTTCGCAACTAGGCTATAAATTATAGCCTACTAGTAGCTCAACCAATCAGAACGCAGCATTGATAATAGACCACTAGTGTGATTGGACTAAAATACTATATTGTACTCTTTTTGCAGTCAATGTACAAAGTTAAAACTGATAATCAGTGATGTACACATTATCTTGAATTAAGTACTTAGAAGATTTCTCTGGCTAGCCTAGTCTATGGCTTGTCATTATTACGGGTCTTGGTGGGTTTCCTGTGGTAAGAGATCGCGGGCGCAGCTTCGTAATCTAGTTTCCAGACCCTTTTGGCCGTGCTAACAACAACGCCATTTTCGCCTCCTAAGTATAACTCGTTCATGTCCTTCGGACATCCACGAGTTAAAAACGAAATACTCACCAGAAGCAATACACATCGTAAAAAGATAAATAAACATATAAATAATAAGTTCGTCATAACCTACGTACTATCTCAAAATATAGGCGATATCTAATCTCTCTCTTTTTTCTAATTCAACTCATTTGTATACTTCGCTAGTCGGAGATGTCTGAAGCAAACGAACAACTTCTGCCTATTGTTACTGAAATCAAAAAGTTTCAAGCTTGTTAAAATCGCGCAAGCTGGGGAGGTTTGCTAGGCATGAAATAATTGGATAATCATACAAGGGCGAAATTGTTACAGGGTAATATCCGTGAAGAAAATAACTATAATGAAAATGCCCCGAAAATGGCAGTTGGATTTTATTCACATTTCACGGCCATTATATTCCAGCTGCTGAGTTCGGAAGGGAATAATTCGCTGCCCTGTGAATCATGCTAATTTGCGGAGATAACCATCCCAAGATCTAAATCTTACTCAAAACAATACATTCCCTACACACTTTATGGGAGACTTTGGTGCTGTATATGTTCGGGTCATAAAGAAGCTATCGGAAGACCTAACCCTATAGGATTGATGCACCTCAGTGAAAACAATGGAAACACAAGAATAGAACTAGAATACAATAGAACAATGAGGTGCATCAAGTCAATAGCGTTAGATCTTACGAGCAGCATAACTAAAATGTTCCTCATCACTCATTTGATGTTTCCTGAAATTCTCCTTCTTGTTTTCTTGGCAATGCCTTGATACTGTTGGGAGAAGTTCAAGGTTGATCGCTTCAGGGCATGAAAGGGTTAAAATAAGCCTTTGTTTTATTATCACTAAGTCAAAAAGACAGATGTGAATGCTTATTGTATACATTAAAGCATAGGAAACACGCTGTTGGAAGAATATTAGAAAAACCGCCCTTTATTTGCTATTCTGTCAATCAAAGACCGCGGAGGCAATCGACATTGTTCAAGTTGGTAGCCAATTTTAATTTGCACCGTCGGGTTCATAATTCATAGTTACAAGATTTCTACAAACTAGTTACTATATTGTGCCGTCTTAGATCATCGACCTTAGACTCAATCACAGACTTGACCAAGACAGACGTTCTAGATTTGCATCAGGTCGCGCAGTACTGGCAAAATTATTCAAACTCTATTGAAAAAGCGGAGATGTATTTTGATTACTGTAAGAACTCCTCGATTATGCTACCAAAAACCTGGATGCGTGGTAATGTATTTACAGCAACAACTTGTACATTGGGCGTTTCAACCATTACAGCAGTGATTCTAAACTTTCTAGTCGTGTACGCATACAACAAAACCCCGTCTCTTCACAACCCATCTCGAAGTCTTCTTTCCTACCTGGCTCTCGTCAACTTCCTGATGGGTGTTTGTATCCCGGCGCACATAATCTGTGACGCAAATTCATTAAACCTCCTCAAGACTAGGATGTACTGCGCGTCTTGTCCAGCAGTAAGTGCGATACTCTTCTGTCTTTCGGCACTAAACGTGTCAGTACTCGCTCTCATGAGTATTGATAGATTCCTCGCTATCAAGCTTAAGTCATCTTACGGAACTACAGTAACCTACAGAAGAATACGCCTGTCATTTTCTGCGGGAGCATTCTACGTCGCGTGCACGATGGCGGGATTGATTCTTACTCCTGAAGAGTTCTATCTCATATGGATTATGCTCATGTTTATGTTTGTACTAGTGGTTTTCATCTTCACAGCACTTTCTTTTTATTACCTCAAAAGATCACATCCCAGACAAAGATATTCTGCCTATGCCGGTGCCCAGTGCAACAGTTAACTAAGGATTCGCATGTTTTTAGCGTCTCGAAATTCAAAAGATCGCTGAATACGCTTCTTGTGATATTTACATTGAGCGCCCTGTGCTATATACCGGGGTTTCTATCGGTTATTCATATTGTTGATCTCGATATTGGAGTACATATCATGCTGATTACTGCCGCCCTCAATCCGATACTGTATCTCTGGCGTATGAGGGACCTTCGACAAGCGGTGAAAGAGAGACTAACGGGAGTTATATAAGTGGACTGCAATTCACCCACCCTAGGCTATCAAACTGTAACGTCAAACTTGTCGACCTCTCACTAGACGTATATTATCAATGCTGCGTTCTGATTGGTTGAGCAACCAGTAGGTTATATGGCGTAACCAGTACTAGAGTCGAAAAGGGACCTCTGCAATTGGAGCCTTTGGCCTTGTCGAGGATTCCCTGCCATTGCGGCAAAGTTTATAAACATTCAAGATTAAATCAAGTGACAAACTCATTTTCTCGTGTTGGAGCAAGAGTATGGAATTCTGTTCCTGAGAGCATGATAGTGCTACCCAAGCACATGTTTAAAAGAAAATAGATTGCTTATTGTTCCAAATTCTTGAAGAACACGACACCGATTTCCATCTCCATCCTCTCTGGGATTTGCTTAAAAAAATTATCCAAATAGACTCTTTGTCCAACTTTCTTTACTCTTTTTCATGCTTATTTCACTTTTCGTCTTATTTCCAAATATAATTTTTGTAAAAACAATTGAAAAACGTGTATTTTGGTCCCGTCCCAACCCTGCCTACCCTGACTAGCTTCTGCTATTTGTAGGCAAGCTGGATTTGTAAATAGTAATTTGAAAATATGAATAAAAGTTGTAGTTGAAGTTGATAAAGAAAGAGAAAGAAAAGTGTAGAGTTGAAGACTCGAAAATGAAAAAGACCAGGTGTAAAACTTAGTTGTGGCTAGAAAACGGGCATAGTAGTTGTTTTTCACTAAAATATTTAATGCTCTCAGCTTTACTCGCCCTTTTAATTATCGCAAACCGACCTCGGAGTCCCATAAAAATGTACAATTCCGCAATTATTGTTATTATCAGCAAGGTATAGCTTACGAATGATACCAAAGACTAAATTAAAAGAACAGCTTTTCACCACTGGTGCGAACTCTTTAAGCTTCGAACAGCTGTACCGTCTAATATTTGCTACCTTTGATTTGGTTTCAATAATAACGCAGGGGGCCGAACCTGTGTCAGCCGCCAATTTGAAAGCATAGCAATATACCAAGTCGAAGAAAGCATTCCATTTCCATCGGCTGATTTAAAGATTATAGAGCAATTTTCTCGATTGAATGTGGTAAATCAGATTTGAAACTTTGTTTTTAGATGTTGATTTAGGGATTTCTACACGTAATTCGTCTCCTAATATCGAACGAAAACAATAATAAAGGAGTGGCTGACACAGGCTCTTTAACTCACTCAACTTTTCTACTGTTTTTCTGAACGCCAAATTTTCAGCGTTGTTCAGTAGATATTCCGTAATTTTCACATCAGCTAAAAGCGATGACTAAAAGTGTAGTTTTGAATCTTTTACAGGACGGGACCTTGATTTTCACGGCGCTATTCAACGGTTCAACATCATTGAACTTCGACAAGATTCAGCTTTTCCCGAAGTTGAGAAGTCATGTTTTCAGTGATTCAGAAAACGATAAACATACATTGAACAACGTTAAGCATTGCTGAACATGCATTAAAATATATTTACCGAGTTTCGTTGGGTTCTGAAAGCTTGTTCATGAAGAAATTATGAATAATTACTCGCAAAAGTTTAATCAAATGTTGAATTGGTTTGGCCACGATCCAAGCTCAGGGCAGGTTGTACTGTACTGTGTATTGTTGGCATGTTGTTGTATGCAGTTGTTGCTGTAAAAAAATATGCGCAAATGAAAATATTGAAACAAATAATGTCATCTCGTTTCGTACCAGGGGCACAAAAAAACATCCAAAATCCAATAAAATCACCACAGGAGCACTACAACATTCGAGGAGAGATGACATGACATTATTTCAATATGGAATATTTGCAAAGCGAATGTGATTTTTATATTTTCTCTTCCGCCTATCGCGATCTACTAGTTATTAATCTGTAGCCATTATACTCAAGCGATTGATTCGTCTTGTCTTATTCCTACCCAGTAAACGAGCCAGAACTGCGACAGCCCCATTTAGGTTATCTCTTAAAGGGACGAGGAAAATATAAATTTACATTTACGTATTATTTTTACAGCGACAACTGTACATATCTCTTTCACAGTTCCACATGCCAGAGCTTGTTTCGCCTGTCGTTTAGCCCAAGCCTAACAGCTTCGGTGCTGTGCAAAAGACAAAACAGCCAACCCGTATATACGGTTGCGCCCGATAGAGGCGTAAATGCCCGATAGAGGCGGACATCTTGTGACGTCAAAGTCTAAATATTAAAAGCAATAATAAGCCTCTAAATGCCCTCAAGAAATTCAAGGCTTTTGAGAAAGCCTCTTTGCTCTTGAAAATGTAATAAAAATGCTCTAGATCAAATAATTACTATTTCCAAGAACGTATTTACGTTTTCATAAAATTTTGGAGGCTCTACGAAGGTTTTTTTTAATGAGTGGGTTGCTGTGTGGCAAAAGGCTCATTAACCCACATTTTCTCTCATGTTCTCTCTAAAATGAACATTTAACTGCGCCGTTACAACTGAATAAATAACCTTCAAATGTTCTGAGTAGGCTTCATTTATTGTCCGGTATTGATATTGATATGTTGATTATTTTCGAGCTCTCTCAAACATTCTGAATCTAGACCCTGCCTATACAAATGAGTTCAGACTGTAAACAAAGGATGGGCAAAGGATCCTCCTGTTGTGTCAAACTACGCCTTCCATCACAGCCTTGTCAAGATTCCTTGCAAAACGCAATGAATTTTATAAAAAAAAATTTGGTAATTTTAGACTGCCACCTGAAATGTTCAATTTCCGATTATTAGAAAAATAGTCCACTACCTCATACAGGGCTTTACATAGAGTCATCATTAACGACTTGTTAAAACAGATGGTTGTTTGGACTGCTCGGGAAAATTGGCAAAACTTGAATGAAGATTTGAGGGTGTTTCGTGGTAATTGCCTGTGATTTATTCACATTCGCTTTCAGCTTTTTTCCAGCTGCTAGCTATTTATGATAATAATTCGCTGGTTTAGAAGGTGAGGCTCGCAGAGTGTTAGAAGAAAAAAGAAGCATTTGAATACACTCCACTCGGCATCAGTTGAAAGCGATGGCTACATGACAGCACCTGTGAAGATTCGAATCATTTTCCACGCGTTTTTCTTTTCTCTATAATGTTTGTGCGTGTTTGTGTTTCTTTAGTTATAACAGTTTATTTGATCGATAAAAATGGGAAATACAACACAAAACTCAGACCCACAAAAAGCAAATGATAATCTAGGCTGTAGTGCGCAAAGTTCGTTGCTACTTGAGACTGAGTTATTCAAATTCTTTTAGCAATTAGGAACACTCAGCCAGATTTCAACAAAGTAAATAACATGAAAGAAAATCACCATCATCTCACACGGTAACAAACATCGGACCCTCGAAGAAAAAAGAAACATTTGAATACATCCACTTGGCATCAATTGAAAGTGATGGCTAAAAGACGGGACCTGTGAAGATTTGCATCATTTTCCACGGCAACAACCGTGTGTTTATGTGTATCTAATTCTTTAGTTATAACAACACAAACTCAGACCCGCAAAAAGCAAATGATAATCTAGGTCGTGGTGAGCAAAGTTGCTACTTGAGACTGAGTTCGTCAAATTCTTTGGAACACTTAGCCAGATTCCAACAAAGGAAATCACATCAAAGCAGAAATCGCCGTCATCTCATCCGACGGAAAAAAACATCGCACCGCCTGGAACTACACAAAGAGGGCCAACGCTTTCATCAAACGCTCAAGCAAGCTTGATTCACCTTGATTGCTGTAACCAAGGATGTATTTTGACGTCTGCGATAACTCTTCGACTATACTCCCCGATAGCAGGCTGGGCGGTGGTGTCTTCATAGCCACGGCTTGTATATTGAGTACTTCAGCCATTGCCGCGTTACTTCTGAATTCCTTAGTGATCTATGCATACCGTAAAACCCCATCTTTGCGAGCACCCTCTCGATGTCTTCTTTCGTACCTAGCACTAGTAAACTTCGTCGTCGGTGTCTACACCCCACTGCACATATTCTGTGACGCAAATGCCCTCAAGATCGTTCAAACGTCCATCTATTGTCCATTTTGCACGGTTTTAGCCGTCGTTGGTTACTCCCTCGGCGCGATGACCGTGCTTATATTGTCGCTTATGAGCCTGGACAGATTTCTGGCCATAAAATTGAAATCCTCTTATGGAAGCAAAGTGACTTTACGGCGCCTCAATCTTGCACTTTTTGCGGGAACACTGTACATTAGCGCGGCAATGACAGGGCTTGCGCTTACAGCAAGAGTGTTCTCCCTCGTCTGGATCATGGCAATGTATATGTTTGTAATTGCTGTGTTTGTATTTACAGCGCTTTCTTTTTATTACCTCAAAAAGGTAACAACACAGACAAGTGTAAGTCAGCGTGCAAGTCAGCGTACAAGTCAGAGTAGAAGTCAGTGTAGAAGTCAGAGAATGAGTCAATGCAGAAGTCAGCGTACAGGTCAGTGTACAAGTCAGTGTACAAGTCAGTGTACAAGTCAGAGCACAAGTCAGTGTACAAGTCAGAGAACAAGTCAGTGTAGAAGTCAGCGTACAGGTCAGTGTACAAGTCAGTGTACAAGTCAGTGTGCAAATCAGTGTACAAGTCAGTGTAGAAGTCATTGTAGAAGTCAGTGTACAAGTCAGAGAACAAGTAAGAGTAAAAGTCAGAGTTCAGGTCAGCGTACAAGTCAGAGCACAAGTCAGTGTAGAAGTCAGAGTACAAGTCAGTGTACAAGTCAGTGTGCAAGTCAGTGTACAAGTGAGAGAACACGTCAGAGAACAAGTCAGAGTACAATGAAATTACCATCCACGAGTATACAAGCTTTCAACGTCTCCAAGTTTAGACGATCTCTGAATACTCTTCTCATTATATTGGCATCCACGGCTCTGTTCTATATTCCGGGATTGTTGTCCTTTGCTTCTGTTATAAACAACGACATTTTCGGTCATATTGTGCTGATTAATTCCGCTTGTAGCCCTTTACTGTATCTCTGGCGAATGAGAGACCTTCGTCGAACCGCCATAAATAGACTTAAAGGAGTTCGTTCAAGCAGGGAACTCTTCTCTGGTTCAAGACAATTGCGAGATCTGGAGGGCTCAAGCCGACGCTCTAATACACAATGATTTGGCAAATACTGCTTTGAAGTGCAATCACAAGTACAAGTTATGTGATATTTATTTAAATCAAATGATGAGTTTAGGAGACGTACGCATAACCTCTAATACGTCAAAATGTTAAGCACTGGTATATTCGTAAGCGCATGATCCTTAATAATAACAATAATATATGGTTTATTGATGCCTTTTGCAGTGAAATTACTGAATTATAGGTATAGTTATATAATGCGCACTATTTAAGCTAAGTCTATAAACATAACAAATTTGCACATTTTACATTTTGCAAACAGACAAATTGACAAATTGTCCTTAGGGTGAGGAAGGATATGGATATATTTCTCATTAAACCCAACAATCGAGCACCCACAAAAGAATGCGAAAGGTGAGAATGCGGGAAGGTGAGAATAAGACAATAACTCGATTCGCCGAGTAATCCAGAACTTTTTTCGGACCAATAAGACTTTTGCAAGTATTAGTATTTATGGAGACATTAATAACAACAATCACAAAAGTAAATGCTTACTGCAACAAATAATAATAACAACAAATAATCATAATTTCGTTTCAAAAATCGGAAATTAGAACAATTGATTTTCGAAAACCGACTAGATTCGATGCACATGACTCGGATTGAGATAATAGTCATATTAGAAGATTGATGATGATCGTTAATAGACCAAATCGGCTAACGGTGTTTACATCTTGTTGCCACCCAATTCAGATCATGTGATGATTCCTTTGGGTGGAAACTTTAATTAGTTCTGCAAATCCACTCGTGCACTCGGTCGAGTGAGAAACATTGGACAATTGTAACGACCCGAAGGAATCAACACGTGATCTGAATTGGGTGGCAACAAGATGTAAACACCGTTAGTCGATTTGGTCTATCTAAGGCGATTAAGGCTTAGGCCATAAGTCGAATTAAAGTCGAGTCGAATACATTTAAAACAATAGATAATTTGTTATTTGAAAGTGTAATGAGTCGATATCTTTTGAACATTATGTAATCGACGCGATCTTAATTCGACGTATGCCCTAGGCCTAAGATTCAGTGACAATCATCAATGGACAATGGAGATCGCGTTGTTAAAGCACCTACCTCTTTTTTGCCGAAGTCCCCGCCTGGGTTCATAGTCGATACAACACGGAATCTCTCATGCGCAACCACCATGTCCACATCTTGCCCCTCTCTCCCCTCCCCTGTGCCTTTTTCTGCCAGCACCAGGGTCCTCTCCGGCTCAAGCACGCTGTTAAGTCTCTCGAGAACCGAGTCATCTGCGAGAGAGATTTCATCGACAAGAAACATAGCGCCTTCCTTCATGGCCTGTACTAGTGGGCCATCACACCATTCAAAAAACTTCTGCAGTTTGCCATCCTGTAAACAGAGACAAAGTGATTATAGAACCGTTTCCATGTGACTGTGGTAAACTAAACACAAAGTATGAATGAGTAAATGCAACGACAGTCATCTAAAATCCGCTCTATAATCATCGGAAAACTAGAGCAGATATCGTCTGAAAAATGTACGGTGCGGTCCGAGCCATGTGCGTACCATAACGGTATTGTGCCGTGTCGTGTCTAAGCATTTTGATTGGTTGATCAGTCATTTCGCGTGATGTGATTGGCTGGATGTTCATGAGAAGGAAACGTTCCGTTCCGTGACGTATCTAAGCATTTTGATGGGTTGATCAGTCATTTCGCGCGATGCGATTGGCTGGATGTTCACGAGAAGGCAAAGTTCTGTTTCGTACCGTATCTAAGCATTTTGATTGGTTGATCAGTCTTTTCGCGTGATGTGATTGGCTGGATGTTCACGAGAAGGCGAGGTCACATACCGCGCCGTGACCGTATCGTTAATCAACAATTTGAACCAAAACGGAAACAAATGCTGCCTGCCCTGGTCAGCATTTGTATAGGGTAGAAATACTTGTCAAAATCCACTGTCGTGGATTTTGTATTTCAGTATGGCCGCTTTGAGAGATTTCAACAAATCCTTCGATGCAATTCCGCGACGCCAAAGTTCGTGGTGGTTCTGTTTTTCGCGAGTCTTTAAAGAGCCTGAGTCAGCCACACCTTTGTTATTGTTTTCATTCGGTATTAGAAGACGAATTACGTGTACAAATGTTGAAATAACCATCTAGAAACAAAGTTTTCTTCTTCATTTACCAAATTGGACCGAAAATATCGCACTACATTCCCTAAATCAGCCGATGGAAATGGATGCTTTTTCAAACTCAGTATGTTGTTTGGGGCTGTCAAAATGGCGGCTGACAGAGGCTCTTTAAAAGATCCGTCTCACCCTTCCCATAATGCACCGCTTCGCCGCCATTTACGATACCAGAGACTCGACAACAAGTGTTCAGGTTAGAACATTTTACTGTAAAAGCGCAATAACTTAACTATGCTAATAGTAGAATTTAGAACTTTGCAGTAAGTCAGAGTTTCTGATGGTTATGAATCATGTGAATAGACCTCCTCGGCTTGGGCGTAATGTTTTGCCCATTTCAGATCACGTGGCATTCCCATGAGTATTTTTTTCTTTGTTTTTCTGCTACGCACCGTAGGATGTATGAATATGGAAGCAACCCAAACAAAGAGAGAATACTCATGGGAATGCCACGTGATCTGAAATGGGCAAAACATTACGCCCAAGCCGAGGAGGTCTTAAAAAGGAACGCATTATGGACAGGGTCAGACGGATCAGACGGATCCTTTAAGTTTGCGGGCTTTTTTTTCTACCTGCGCCTCTTGTGTCCGGTGTCTGATTGGTCGCAACCCTCCAAGGAAGTCCGACGACTCAGAATGCATGTGACAGTTGACTGAGTAGAGCTTCTGTTGCTTCAGGGCTGCAAACAGTTGACATATAGTGGTCTTGCCGCACCTAGAAACAACAGGATATCAAATTGGTCTACAAATACCAAATTGGACAGAAATGCGTAATGCACGGGGAAACGTTCGCTAGACGATTAAAATGTTACATGCACAAATATATAATAGCAAACAGTTGACATGTGGTGGTCTTGCCGCACCTAGAAACAACAGGATATCATCTTGGTTTACAAATACCAAATTTAGTTAGACAGAAATGCGCAATACACGGGGAAACGTGCGCTAGATGATTAAAATGTTACATGCACAAATATATAATAGCAAACTAACAGTTGACATGTGGTGGTCTCGCCGCACCTAGAAACAACAGGATATCATCTTGGTTTAAAAATACCAAATTTAGTTAGACAGAAATGCGCAATACACGGGGAAACGTGCGCTAGATGATTAAAATGTTACATGCACAAATATATAATAGCAAACTAACAGTTGACATGTGGTGGTCTCGCCGCACCTAGAAACAACAGGATATCATCTTGGTTTACAAATACCAAATTTAGTTAGACAGAAATGCGCAATACACGGGGAAACGTGCGCTAGATGATTAAAATGTTACATGCACAAATATATAATAGAAAACTAACAGTTGACATGTGGTGGTCTCGCCGCACCTGGAAACAACAGGATATCATCTTGGTTTACAAATACCAAATTTAATTGGACAGATATTGCGCAATGCACGGGGAAACGTACGCTAGATGATTCAAATATTACAATGCACAATATATAATAGCAAACAGCTGACAAATAGTGGTCTTGTGAGAAGCGATCAAACGGTGATGAGAGTTGGTGAGAGTCAGCCGGAAGCCGCGCAAGCAATCTTGTGTGAGCACTAGTGCCGAACTCCTTTCCGCGGAGGAAAACCTGCAGTTCTTTGGAACCAAATGAGGCTGCAGCTCTTTTGGCGGCAGCTGCTAACTGAAAAACTCTCATCCGCGCGATCAGACGATAAACAACTCTCATGAAAAATTTGAACATGTTTCAAGTGCACGAGAGCAGATGAGAGTGAATGAGAGTCGATAAAAGTTCGCGATCAAACGGGAAAACTCTCATTCAGCTCTCACTAGCTCTGATCGCGCCTTATGAACAGAGAGTACCCACTGACCCTGTTTCACCAACTAATAACACGGGTTCTCCAAACTGCAACGCTCTTCCCACAAGCACAGCAAGCCGCCTCATGTTATGTGTCCAAACAACATGTCCGAAACCGGGCATTTCTTCTCTGGTCGCCTGGTCCAGGATATTCCTGGCTGATAATGGTATCTTGCCAGACAGGGTGGTGTCACCAAACAAGCATTGATGTTGATGGTCCGTTTGAAATTCTTTTCTAAGACTTCCTTGATGATGTCACGTTCTTCTGCGTGACGGCATCTCCCAGAGAGCAGCATATAACCTTGGACAAAACAAGTTATTAGAACAAGTAATACCCTGGCCTGAGTATCATCCGCTACGGTAGAGTTCGTTGGCACTTCCTATCTTCGTGTCTGATCAACGCCACGCTTATCATGGCCTAAAAGCAAGGTTAGTCGGGTACCCTGTGGAGAGTACCCTGATTCTCATCCGCTACGCTAGAGTACGTTGCCGCTTCTTTCTTCGCGTCTGATCAACGTCACGCTTATCATGGCCTAAGCAAGGTTAGTCGGGTACCCTGTGGAGAGTAGCCTGATTATCATCCGCTACGGTATAGTACGTTGTCACTTCCTACCTTCGCGTCTGATCAACGTCACGCTTATCATGGCCTAAGCAAGGTTAGTCGGGTACCCTGTGTAGAGTAGCCTGATTCTTATTCGCTACGGTAGAGTACGTTGGCACTTCCTACCTTCGCGTCTGATCAAAATCACGGAGTGAAATGTTCTGGATGAGACTCACGGGGGGAATATGGACCAATCACAACAACGCTTTAGGTTTCCTCTAACTACTCTGCGCCAATCAGAGTTAATCTTCAAGAGTTTCGCTGATTCAACTTGCTAGAGGGAATTTTTCCCTCAGTTTTTAGTCACTCAGCAAACTCTTAGAATATGGATATGATATAAAGTAAAAATCCGCTTATAAGAACCTAGACACTTAAGAACCTGCTGGCACAAAGTTGCCATTTTACTGTGCGACTACGTCAACCGGGACATTTTGTAAGAAGTTAGCCAATCAGAAAGCGAGTACAGAACAAAGGATCTCGACTTTCTTGAGATCTGAGACACCGAAATATCGCTTTTCTCGTAACAATTGTGGAAATTATGGGCAGAAATAACTTCAAAACACTTAATTACTCATCGTCAGATGTATTGCAGGTATCAAATTTGCTTAAAATGGTTTGAATCTCTAAATGACAAACTTTTTACGGGATGGCCCGGTTGACGTAGTCGCACAGTAATACTCTTTTCTCGTAATCAACAACCATGTCTCCTCACATGAACCTTTTCATCATATAACTACCAATAACTACCCAAAAATATAAGAAGCTGTTTTGACAAACTTTGTAATATGTAGGTTCTTACGCGCGGGGTTTACTGTATTTATAATTATTAAAGTGACTCGTTTTGTTTTGAAGATTTGTGTTTGCCTTTTTCGTGGTCATTCTAAAAACCGTACGGCTGACAAGGGCTCTTTAATCAAACGGCCAAGCAAGTTGCTTGAACAGTTCTACTTGAGCGTGCAAACGTAGCCCCACCCACTCCTCCCCTAGCCTTACCATCTTCAGCCAGGTGTTGCTCCCAATCGTGGAATCCTCCATTCACATCCGGGTTCTTACTGTACCGCTCTGCCCATCGGAACAAATCTCTTAACGTGATGAACCCTTGTTTCCCCGCGAACACACTCGTGCTTCGTCTTCGTTTCTATAAAAGGTAGAGTGCAGTAGTATGTTATGATTGGAGCTAGCACCTAATTCTGGGATAACAATTTCATTGGGGAATTGAAAAACATATATGTACCTCCACAACTTGTAACCCCCCCCCCCCCCCCTCGCAAGCAACAGGAATTTCCCAAACGGTTTCTCTCATTGTTCCATTGGCTCTTGTTGCCTCACTCTCATGCAATTATCCTTTGTCTTGAGTGAACATAAAAGAAAAGAATAATTTCATGAGAACGAGACAGCCAGCCATTTTGTAAAAAGGTGAATATGGAATTCCTAATGGGCTACTAGACACCCCACCCCACTTTCACCCAATAGGGCCGATATACATTCTTGATCAGGCGTTTTGGCAGATCTAGTTATTTTTAGATTTATCTTTAGTGTTGTTTCTATGCCGCTGCGGTCACGTATATTAGAACAGCAATCGCAGAGAACAACATACTTAATTAAAGAAATCAGTACTTGCACGTGAATATCGGCTGTAAAAGACTGGCGTCTGAAAAGCTACTGATAAACCAATATTGATTGGCTAACAAATCAAAAGTTTTACTGTTAGCGGTAAAACCATTCTAAAAATAACTATGCCTTATCAATAGGGCAATATCGGAAAGGAATGCCCGTATTTATGAGCCCCTGGTAATATCTAACCTGCAATTCCAGCAACACTGCCACCAGTTTCTTGGCGTAAGACATCGGTAAACTGCCGCGCTCGTGGAGGATAATCTCAAGTTCTTTACTGGGCAACTCGCTAAAGTGCAGCTCAACAAAACGATTGCGGAATGCACGAGACAGCACCTAGCAAGTTGGGCATTAAAAGATGTTAGAAAATAACACCTATGTTGTATTGTGAATGTGCGCATTCTGATTGGTTAAAAAGCGTGTTTGTAAGAGACCTGAGAAACACGATTGTCACGCAACGCTGTCGCGCGTGTGTATGTTATTTTCTAAAAGCAATAAAAATACTTTCTGCGTGCTCTCTGGTTTCTTACAAACACTCGGGGAATATTGGTCGAACTGATAAAACTTGAAAGACACTCGCCTTCGGCTCGTTTCTTTCAAGTTTTGATCAGTTCTCCCAACATCCCCCTCGTGTTTGTAAGAAAGCAGAGAGCACACGGAAAGTACTTTTATTGCTTAATTACAATACAGTGAGGAAATGTCGCATGATGACTACAGTAAGACCACAGGGAGCTCACCTTTACAGTTTAAATCAAGAAAAATAATAATCAATAGCTTTCCATTTTCGCTGAATAAAGCGAAAGGAAGTCTATTTTCTTTGCCCTGCGTTCTGGCCTTTCCTGATTGGCTAGTTATGCTTTGCCCAGACTCGCCCACTAGGGCCTCATTACCACGAAATGGCTTCCGTCTGGCGGCGCAGATTTTTATGACTTTTCTTGATTAAAACTGTAAAGGCGAGCTCCCTGTGCTGCAGAATGGTTTCCCCGTCGGCCAATCACAAGCCAATTAAAACCACTATTACTCATTCAACACGTGACTGGTTCCTTTGTAAGCCAGGCCAAGTAAAACACTATCACGCGGCGAGCACGTGATACACAGCTGAAATTAATCTAACATATGATTGGTTGATAGAAAAACCAATGAGAATGCAGAAAGTAGTAAACGCAATACAAATTATTTTGGACACTGAAATCTGCACTGATAACTTAGTTTGTTGTTAGTTTGTTTTTAGTTTCGCGCACATTTGCAAATGAGATAACAAGTTCCTTTTATTGAGTGTTTTGCATGGTTTACCTTTCGTCCACCATACTGCCCCGGTGGGTTCTGGGTAGCAAACAGCATAAACATGGGATGGGCCTTGACGGTTTCCTGGGTCTCAGGAATGAACAACTCTCTATTGTCGTCCAGGAGCTGCAAACATAAAGTGTCTTCTGAGAAATGGTATTACTCTTAAACAGCCTGTGTCAGTCGCCATTTTGACAGCAACTTACAAAGTCAGAGAAAGCATCCATTTCCATCGACTGATTTAGAGAATATAGAGCAATTTTCTCGATTGAATTTGGTAAATCAAATCTGAAAATTTGTTTTTAGATGTTTATTTAGAGATTTCTACACGTAATTCGTCTTCTAATATTGATAGCAAACAACAACAAGGACTGGCTGACGTGGTCTCTTTAAGGGTGTGCTTAAATCTATATATTATTTTGTGCTTAAACGTCTATGCTTACAAAAATCCCCCAAATACAAAACACTGTTCTTATCACGAGCCTTTTGCTACCCGTGGTTCTTGCTACCGTGGTTTTTGCTACCCGTGGTTTTTGCTACCCGTGGTTTTTGCTACCCGTGGTTCTTGCTACCCGTGGTTCTTGCTACCCGTGGTTCTTGCTACCCGTGGTTCTTGCTACCCGTGGTTCTTGCTACCCGTGTTTTTGCTACCCGTGGTTTTTGCTACCCGTGGTTCTTGCTACCCGTGGTTCTTGCTACCCGTGGTTCTTGCTACCCGTGGTTCTTGCTACCCGTGGTTTTTGCTACCCGTGGTTTTTGCTACCCGTGGTTCTTGCTACCCGTGGTTCTTGCTACCCGTGGTTCTTGCTACCCGTGGTTCTTGCTACCCGTGGTTTTTGCTACCCGTGGTTTTGCTACCCGTGGTTCTTGCTACCCGTGGTTCTTGCTACCCGTGGTTCTTGCTACCCGTGGTTTTTGCTACCCGTGGTTTTTGCTACCCGTGGTTCTTGCTACCCGTGGTTCTTGCTACCCGTGGTTCTTGCTACCCGTGGTTCTTGCTACCCGTGGTTCTTGCTACCCGTGGTTCTTGCTACCCGTGGTTCTTGCTACCCGTGGTTCTTGCTACCCGTGGTTTTTGCTACCCGTGGTTTTTGCTACCCGTGGTTCTTGCTACCCGTGGTTCTTGCTACCCGTGGTTCTTGCTACCCGTGGTTTTTGCTACCCGTGGTTTTTGCTACCCGTGGTTCTTGCTACCCGTGGTTCTTGCTACCCGTGGTTCTTGCTACCCGTGGTTCTTGCTACCCGTGGTTTTTGCTACCCGTGGTTCTTGCTACCCGTGGTTCTTGCTACCCGTGGTTCTTGCTACCCGTGGTTCTTGCTACCCGTGGTTCTTGCTACCCGTGGTTCTTGCTACCCGTGGTTCTTGCTACCCGTGGTTTTTGCTAACTTCCACATGGTGAGGAATACATTGTCCTTGGTGAGTTGTTAATCGATGCAATCATTAATAATTCATCACGATAAAATCATAAGCGTGAAAGGGGTATGGGTACGCGATCTCAATTTGCATAGATGTTTTAGATTTTTATTCGTTTCAGAAGCTCAAACAAGCATTCGAAAGGGTTTTCCATCAGCATTTCCAAACAGCTCGAAGTCTGTTACAGCCAAAGACGCTCAAGCGTCTCCCCCCCCCCCCCCCCCCTAGAGCGGAATAATGAGTTGATTCTTGCAATATTGGATCCATTATTCGATTCAATAATACTTTAGGCTTGGGAAAACGTTTTTCGAATTGAACTGGGTTTTCGCTTTTTGATTGGACGATAGACGACAGAGGCGCTTCCATATATGGAAAAATCCACAGGGAGCCTTTTGTTTGCGAGTTTTGTTACCAATATGGCGAGCCTGGTAGACTTTACGAGCCTAGTAAATCGCTCCCTCGTTCATTTAGAGAAGAAATTGTTGATCAATGATATCAGGGATATCACAAGAAGCATAAAGCCAGTGACTTAAGAGTATCGGAGCATGGTTTCAGGAAGGTAATCTAGCCGAAATCTGAGTTAAAATTGGAAGACGTTTCCCAAGCCGAATGCTTGAGCGTCTTTGGCTGTAAAAAAAGTATCGACTTTGCCTCTTGTCTTCAACTCCCTTTTCATTGTTTAGAAATGCTGATAAAAACATTCTTTCTCGTGTTTGATAGATTACTTCAATACAAGAGGAGCATAGTATACTTACTCGATTTAATGCCTCTAGGACATCAGTTGGGGCGAGATTCAACTCGTCAAGGATGATCCAATAGCCTTTTCTCATGGCGTCAACCAGAACCCCTGTAGAAACAAAACCATTGGTGAACCCAAGGAACGAGCAGTGCGATTTAGAAAGCATACACCAAACATAGTCCAAGATTTTACATGACTGGAAAAAATCCGGAGCAACACACAGGGTCTCTGATTAAGAGGAGAACGTGGTGTTTTTGAAATCCGCCAAGAAATCGAGTAATTTTAACACAAAGTGGTAAACGATTTTTACATAGAGTATTATAAAACCAATTTCCTTGTTTGTAGCATTTTTTGAGGTCGTGATAAAATGAAGAATTGGAGATAACAACGAGAAGAAATTTCGAAGTTGTGAAGGAATGGTGTTTGCTGTTGATGTTCATTTCATGGTGCTGTCAACCTTTATAAATTGTATGGATTTGGACAAATTTCAGGATTCATTTTCGATATTTGGTGTTGTAAGAAATGAATTGTTTAGATCAGATATCAAAAAAGTAAGACAGAAGTCTACACTATGATGTAAATAATTTTATTCCAAGATTTTTACGTCTTAAAACCGTAGGTCCTGCCTCTCGCATGCATTACACTTATCAAAACCAGAGCGACGTAAAAGAAAAACTAGGACGCAGGAATGACAATCCGACCACAGTGGCAGTTTATTAATCCACCTATCTGTATCATTACATTAGCATATATCTACCCATACTGCCTTTCAGACTGGGCACGTAGGCTTGAACGCACAAAAGGTCGACAACCTTTTAAAAATAGCTGTATAAATACAGCACTTTACGTTTTTAGATTAAGGATTGTACGGTACCTTCTTTAAAGACCAGCCTTCCATCTTGATCTGATGTATAACAACCCAGGTACTCCTGGATGTCCGTATGTTCGTGATTGTTTATTCTCACACAGTGGTTCCCGGATGTACTGGCCAACCACGTGATCAGGCTTGTTTTCCCCACTGAGGTCTCTCCTTGGAGAAGGACTGGGAATGACCTGGTGATGAAAGGGAAGTCTTAGTCAAGCGCTTTTTGAAAGTGCATCCTGAGAGCCGCAGGGCCCGACATTAATTTTTTTCGCTAGGTGCCATTGGCGACTAATTCAAAAATTTTAGTCGCCACAAAGCAAAATTTAGTCGCCACATAAACGTGGTTCTCAGCTGAACTCAGAAAGATGGAGTACCATTTGGCGACTAGCTCTAAAATTTTGGTCGCCAAGTCGCCAATTTTAGTCGGCATTGGCGACCATATGGTTGCATTGTCGGGCTCTGAGAGGAGACAAAGTGGACTAAAAGTTGTGCTTGAACAAACCAAAATTCCGCTTCTTTTTCTTTTTGGTTAACGAGGTATGTAAGATCAAAGTTTTATGCAAAATTGATGAAGTAATCAGAGGTAGAAAGTATGCATCCTTATATCAGCCAGGTACGGTGGCCCATAAGTGCACGGCAAAACTCTTACTTCTCACGGCAAAACTCTTACTTCTCACGGCAAAACTTTAACTTCTCACGGCAAAACTCTTATTTCTCACGGCAAAACTCTTATTTCTCACGGCAAAACTCTTATTCCTCACGGCAAAACTTTATTGTTTACGGCAAAACTCTTACTTCTCACGGCAAAACTCTTATTCCTCACGGCAAAACTTTAATGTTCACGGCAAAACTCTTACTTCTCACGGCAAAACTCTTACTTCTCACGGCAAAACTTTTACTTCTCACGGCAAAACTCTTATTTCTCACGGCAAAACTCTTATTTCTCACGGCAAAACTCTTATTTCTCACGGCAAAACTCTATTGTTTACGGCAAAACTCTATTGTTCACGGCAAAACTCTATTGTTCACGGCAAAACTCTTATTCCTCACGGCAAAGCTCTTATTAGTCACGGCACAACTCTTATAGCCACGGCAAAACTTTATATCTTCCACGGCGGAAGTGAGCTTCACCGCGGAAGTGAAAGCAACCGGGCCCAGTACGCGACGTCAAGTGCCTATCTTTACACTGGATGTCTTTTTTGCCAGATTATAGGTTAATGGAAATGGACTAATTTGATAAAATATCTGAACTAAATGTATATCGCCGACATATCCGCCATTCTGCATTCACTTCCGCCGTGAAGCTCACTTCCGCCGTGGAAGATACATAGTTTTGCCGTGGCTTGAGAGTTTTTGCCGTGACAAATAAGAGTTTTGCCGCGAGAGAGAAATGAGAGTTTTGCCGTGAGAAATACAAGAGTTTTGCCGTGAGAAATAAGAGTTTTGCCGTGAACATTAAAGTTTTGCCGTGAGGAATAAGAGTTTTGCCGTGAGAAGTAAGAGTTTTGCTGTGAGAAGTAAGAGTTTTGCCGTGCACTTATGGGCCACCGTAGGCCAGTGATCCTGGGTAATCCAAGGACTTTTGCATCAATAACATGCATCTGTTTGTATGAAAGCTGCTTTCCCGGCTTTGCCTCATTACTTCAACCCACTTCCCAATGTCCTGATGAAACACGCTCTCTAGGAACGCCGACGGATCATCGAGTGAACCCCTGAAAAATACCGCTTCTACCTTTTGGAGCACCTATTAAATCGTTAGCTTCTTTATTGGTGTCTGTTAATCCAGACGTTTTTTTCTTAGACTGCTCGCAGGCGTTGGAGAGTACCTTTTAGGTCGGGAAACGCGAGTTTGCTTTCGCGTTTTGTCACAAAACCAAGATGGCGACCACACGAAAGCAAACTCGGCCTAAAAACTACTCTCCAACGCCTGCAAGCAGGCTAGTTTTTTCTACATGCACCACAAAGTTACCTTCCACTGACAACTCTCGCCAAGTCTTTCAGGTTGTCCTTCACAGAAGGTGTCAGCACATAATGTTTAGGGATAACTGGCTCATTGTCACCCACAGCGACCCAGAATCCCTCAAAGTTCACAAAGTCTCTGCCGCCATCCCTCGGCTTTGGCAGGGGCTGGTTCAACAGGCTGGCTGCATTCACGTGACCGAGAATGTGGGTACGAATGAGATCCTGGACAACAGGGTGACACGGTCTGTCCAACTGCGTCAAGAAGCTAAGACAGAACCCCTACAGTAAAATATCAATGCATTAGATCAGTGGTGGATCCAGGATTTTAAGAGGGAGGGTTCATTTTTGCTGATGAAGTGCAACGTATGAGGAAACATTCTTTTCGTTTTTGTTTTCAAAACAAAAAATTCTTAGCGTTATCCTGAAAGGGTTGTTACATCATGAAGTTAATATACTGGTATGTATTGGGTCACATAAAAGAAAAGAACCAATTTGAAATGACAAAATGTCTTTAGCGAACCGATCCCCAAAAAATCGGTTCGTGTTGGGAGAGGGGGTGTTCATTTGCACCCGATGACCCCCCCCCCCCCCTTAGATCCGCGCCTGGATCACAGTGATTTCTCAGGATGTCAAACTCTTGATTGTTAGTGTAATTACTCAAGTGATTATTTAACAATAAGTCTCCGAAGGCGACGTAAATATCGGCGACTATTCGCCGATATTTACGGAGTCTGAGGCGATTAATTGTTTTCATAGAATTACTCAAGCGACTTTTAAGAATTTTGACAAAAAAAATCGGATTTAGGATTATTTCTTCTAGTTTCTTGTAATAAAATGCGCTCGATCCCCAATGCTTTCAATGTTATAGCAAACTATTCCGAAAGTCTCGACCAATCAGCGTGCATAATCGCTTGAGTAATTATAGTAAAAGAAATTACGGCCCGCTGATTGGTCGAGAGGTTTGTTTTCTCTTTCTATAATCGCCTACCGGTGATTATAACATTGAAAGGATTGGGAGTGCGTGCGAGGGTTGTTATGATCATGAAAATATCCAACAAAAACAAGTGTTCGTCTAAAAACCTTATGAATCACTTGAGAAATTACACTAATTGTTTTAGTATAATTTCTCAAGTGGTTCATAAGGTTTTTAGACAAAACCATCTGGGTTTTTTACGATCATAACAAAACTCACGCGCGCACTCCCAATCCTTTCAATGTTATGATCACCGGTAGGTGATTGTAGCGAGAGAAAACGAACCTTTCGATCAATCAGCGAGCGGAAATTCTTATAAAAGACGTAACATTACCTCGTAAATCGATCTCAGAGCATTTCCATGTGGATTGGTTGATGCATAACGAAGGGCTCTACAAAGTGTTCTCAAACTGCAGAGGAAAATATAACAGTTATATCGACACCTCGAATAGCCTGATATAGTCATCCGCTACGGTAGAGTACGTTGTCACTTCCTACCTCCGCGTCTGATCAACGTCACGCTTATCATGGCCTAAGCAAGGTTAGTCGGGTACCCTGTGGAGAGTAGCGTGATTCTCATCCGCTACGGTAAGTTCGTTGTCACTTCCTACCTTCACGTCTGATCATAGTCACGCTTATCATGGCCTAAGCAAGGTTAGTCGGGTACCCTGTGGAGAGTAGCGTGATTCTCATCCGCTACGGTAGAGTTCGTTGTCACTTCCTACCTTCGCGTCTGATCAACACTACGCTTATCACGGCCTAAGCAAGTTAGTCGGGTACCCTGTGGAGAGTAGGCTGATTCTCATCCGCTACGGTGGAGTTCGTTGTCACTTCCTACCTTCACGTCTGATCATAGTCACGCTTATCATGGCCTAAGCAAGGTTAGTCGGGTACCCTGTGGAGAGTAGCGTGATTCTCATCCGCTACGGTAGAGTTCGTTGTCACTTCCTACCTTCGCGTCTGATCAACACTACGCTTATCACGGCCTAAGCAAGTTAGTCGGGTACCCTGTGGAGAGTAGGCTGATTCTCATCCGCTACGGTAGAGTACGTTGTCACTTCCTACCTTCGCGTCTGATCAACACTACGCTTATCACGGCCTAAGCAAGTTAGTCGGGTACCCTGTGGAGAGTAGTCTGATTTTCATCCGCTACGGTAGAGTACGTTGTCACTTCCTACCTTCGCGTCTGATCAACACTACGCTTATCACGGCCTAAGCAAGGTTAGTCGGGTACCCTGTGGAGAGTAGGCTGATTCTCATCCGCTACGGTAGAGTACGTTGTCACTTCCTACCTTCGCGTCTGATCAACACTACGCTTATCACGGCCTAAGCAAGGTTAGTCGGGTACCCTGTGGAGAGTAGTCTGATTTTCATCCGCTACGGTAGAGTACGTTGTCACTTCCTACCTTCGCGTCTGATCAACACTACGCTTATCACGGCCTAAGCAAGGTTAGTCGGGTACCCTGTGGAGAGTAGTCTGATTTTCATCCGGTACGGTAGAGTACGTTGTCACTTCCTACCTTCGCGTCTGATCAACACTACGCTTATCACGGCCTAAGCAAGGTTAGTCGGGTACCCTGTAGAGAGAAGCCTGATTCTCATACGCTACGGCAGAGTTCGTTGTCACTTCCTACCTCCTACCGGATGGGAAGTTATGGATGAGAATCACGTTGGGAATATGGAGATAGTGGAGAAATGCGTTCACTAATGGTTTATTCCTGGGAACATTTTTTATCAGTACCTTTTTCCTTGGAGGCATCTAGAGTCACATTTTCTTTTGAGAACCTCAGCATTATTTTTTGCCCAGCGAGCAAGGGGAATAGACAACGCTTTTAGAGAAAAAACGTCAACTTTTCTCTTAAAAATCTGAAAAATCATTTCTTCAACGAAAACATTTTCCGGGCATTTTCGAAGCAAATAGGAAACAGCAGAGAATTTCCACCGACAGAAAATGTATCTCACTCAATTTTCCCAGCAGAACATTGCTTTCAGTTTTACCGAACAACCTCCTTGTCCAAAATGTTTCCACCAAGCTTGGTAAAGGCTGTGGAACAGATATTTTACGGAACAAATCCTTATTGTGCATTTGTACAGTTCCCGTACCTGTAGTGTGGCTTGTGTCCTGTCCCATCCATCAGTTTGTCGTTTGCTTCCTGTCTAATGTTCAAATAAAACCTGTAAAAGACATTGTATTCATTTGACCCTAATAAGTATTAAATTATTATTATTATTATTATTCATAAGTTTGATGGTAAAAATAGTAGATTTTTGTCTGCACACAAACACAACGCCAGCTTATATTTTTAGTCAAATCACACTAGTGGTCTATTGTCAATGCTGCGTTCTGATTGGTTGAGCTACTAGTAGGCTATAAGTTATAGCCTACTAGTAGCGAAAAGTGTCGGATTTGAAAGGCAGAAAATCGCAAATGACCAGACCAGAAAACTTTTTTGGCTACATAAATTGACCTACTATTGTGATTTGACTAAAACAATTATTCCTGATTCCTCTCGCCCTCGTGGCCTCTGAGTCAATAGCCCATTCGGCCTTCGGCCTCATCGGCTATTGACTCAGAGCCCATTCGGGCTCGAGGAATAATTGTTAAATAGCCTGAATTCCAGCCATCCCTTCGCTCTCGATAGTACCTCACTTTGCAAATCAAATCAAATTAAATCAACTTTATTTTGCGAGAGGAGACGTCTGAATTCACCACGAGATTTTCTTATCCATTACGTAATCACAGCCAAGTAAAAACCGTGATTTTTACAACAGTTTTAAAGACAACGCACGCCTTTTTCAACAGTTGGCGCCTGGTTTGGACATTTTCGCACGCTTTTTTGCTTGGGGGAGCGTGCGTTGTCATGGAATCGTTCGCCTGCACGTCTTACTGAGAAAGACAACCAATCAGGTTCTACCGAGTTTGGGCTGATTTGGTTTTGCGACATTTGTCAGTTTTTAGGTGATCTGAAAAACATTGCACCCGAATCGCAGTTGAATTTGAATTTGCTCAAAACGAAATGAAATCACCATAACATCGTCGCCCGTTCACACCGCAGGAATCCCGGAGCTGATCGGAGCTGAATTCGCGCCGTGTGGACGGGACATAATATAGCCAACGCGAAAACCATTGCACCCGAATCGCAGTTGAATTTGAATTTGTTCAAAACGAAATGAAATCACCATAACATCGCTGAATTCGCGCCGTGTGGACGGGACATAATATAGCGAACGCACCAGTTACCTGACTATTCCATCTACGATTGCTGCCGAGAGGGACAAACCCTGAAGATAGTCCACTACCAAGACCTTCAGATCGCTAACATCGTCAAGCTCGTCAACAATATCTCGGTGAACCTAACAGGAAGTCATTTAGATAAGTTTCAAAGGTGGCTTGGACAAAAACACTTATGGAGCAGGCGGCCATATTCATAGCCAGCACCCCAGGACCCCCCTTAGCGACGCCCCTTGTACTGTCAGCTTAGTCTAGACTAATTTCAAAGCGGAAGGCCAATAGACCTTTTTCCAAAATGGCCGCCGCAAATTCACATGTCTTAAAATTTTGTAGTTTTACTAAAGTGATGATGTGTGTTCTAGTGCTGGTGTTCATTTTTAACAAACATCGATTTGAATTTTCGGCGGCCATTTTGGAAAAAAGTCTATTCATACGTTGAGCCACTTCAATGTAATAGGATATTCAATGTCACATTCAGACTTTCATTCAGACGTCGGTCAAAATGTGCCGGTCCCAATGAGTAAAACTCCAAAAGACATGGCGCTTTCCTTTGGTAGTAAAATGAATGTAGAATGTAAGCATTTAGTTCGGCACATCACAGACATCATCAACAACAAAGAGGTGGTTTGCACCATTGGGCCCTATATTGCCCGATACTAAGGACCCGCTAGAAATTCAACATCGCAATGGCAGATTATGGCAGCCACGCTAACCTGTTCCTTATTCCTGGCGGCAGGTTCTTCTTGCCCACATCCGTAGCAGGATTCATGCAAGCAAATACACGGAAATCCTCATGTCTCACGATGGGCTCGACGTCCCTGAAATATAACGGTCAAAATAAAGTTATAAAGATTTCCTCCGTCGAGATGGAAAGATCGGCTTATCTCCGGTGTAATAACCTGTGAGTGCGCACGAACTGCGTCACAAAGCTTCCTTTGTTTGGTAGAACGAATCAGGATGAAATAAGAACTGAACACAAAAGGTGTCCTCTGGGAATGGTTATTACACCGGAGTTAACCCGAAAGATCGAACTCCCAACAGCTACCTTACGGCTATCTTTCTTATCAATTTTAGTATACAATGTTCAAATGCGATTTGTGTGCGAGGGATGCAACTTCTAAGATACACTATCATGGATGTACGTTGTGGATACCGAAAGACCCTCTGTGGGTCACCCTTAGACTTGCTCGAAGTCGACCTCTCATAGGATACTGGAAGCGAGCGATGACGAAGGACTTTGTGAAAGTCTAGGTCACCCTGCATGGGTCTTATACTGTTCTCTGGGACATTTAAAATTGATTCTCATCTTATTTGAACGATCGATTCTTAATTATTCAAATTGGTCCTTGTACATCTAGCAAAGTACCATCCTTTCGCGGTGTCCCTCAAAGTTCAGTCTTAGGTCCTATCTTATTTCATTGTATAGGAATCCATTAACGGATTAATTAAGCTTCAATGTATCTGCTGATTTAGCAAAGTACCATCCTTTCGCGGTGTCCCTCAAGGTTCAGTCTTAGGTTCTCTCTTATTTTATTGTACAGGAATCCATTAACGGATTAATTAAGCTTGAATGTATCTGCTGATAACAGCAAATTAATTTTCGCGGATACGAAAAATAATATTATTATCATAATTCCCAGGTAGGGCAATCAAAAGCATGGATGAAAGTCATGAAAAACGGCACATAAAACAAATGAGCCGCATTACGCAAAAAAGAATCGACACCATGGTTTTACATTTGAAAATGAAACTTTATTCCAGACAGGGATGGGTGTATAGCTCCCTCGGTCGCCTAGATGCACCCGTATGAGTTTACCCTCGTTCCAGCAGGACCACCGATCCAGCAGCACTCTCGAGTAGGCCACTCAAGCACTCCAGCGTCTCGGGAGTCGCCAAGTTAATCTCGTCAAGCAACAACCAGTCGCCGTTTTTCACAGCTTTCACTAACATCCCTTCAACAAAACGGAACGCCAGAGCACTCTCCGCATGTTTGTACTGCTTTCTTAGCTGTTTCATCTCTTGTGAAAGCTTCTGCCATTTGGGGAGGATTTGTTTGTTAGTGACCTCATCGTCAGCTGAAATGATAATTAAACAAACGATAATTAATGATAATTAAACAAACGATAATTAATGATAATTAAAGAGCCGTGTCAGCCACTCTTTTGATATTGTTTTCGTTCGATATTAGAAGACGAATTACGCGTAGAAATCTCTAAATCAACATCTAAAAACAAAGTTTCAGATTTGATTTACCAAATTCAATCGAGTAAGTTGCTCTATATTCTCTAAATTAGCCGATGGAAATGGATGCTTTCTCCGACTTGGTATGCCCTCCTTCGGTCAAAATGGCGGCTGACACAGGCTCCTTTAATCCACCACACGTGCGTCCGTACACAAGACCCCTTCCGTACACCCCGGTCCGTACACAAGAACATTTGCGCGGAAAGAGGCAACAAACAACAACAACAATGACGTTGACAGAAAGGGACTAAGGGCCTGTTCACATGGGGCGAGATATCACGGGGGTAGGGATATCTACGTCCCCTGAGTTGTCCCGGGCCGGGACAAGTTTCTATACACCTTTCTCCAAAATGCTGACTGGCCCTTGGTGCCTCGTTCTCGTGAAATTATTCTTTTGTTTTATATTCACTCAAACTCAAAGCTCAAAGACAAAAGATAATTTCATGAGAGTGAGGCAACAAAGGCCAATGGAAGAAAAAGTCGCCATTTTGGAAAAAGATGTTGACATCAAACCGTTCACATGCGACCGAGACAACTCGGGGCCACGAGATATCTTGTTCTAGAAGACAGGGATTTCCCTATGGATAAAGTTGTCTCGGTCAACATCAGCTCCATGTGAACGGTCTACCCCGAGATATTATGTCGGGGAGTAGGGACAACTTTCTTGATTGTGCGTTCTAGTCACAACACCAAGATATCTCGGCGCACATTTTTCTCCTCTTTCGTCCCTACCCCTCCACCCCTCCGAGATATCTCGGCGCACATTTTTCTCCTCTTTCGTCCCTACCCCTCCACCCCTCCGAGATATCTCGGCGCACATTTTTCTCCTCTTTCGTCCCTACCCCTCCACCCCTCCGAGATATCTCGGCGCACATTTTTCTCCTCTTTCGTCCCTACCCCTCCACCCCTCCGAGATATCTCGGCGCACATTTTTCTCCTCTTTCGTCCCTACCCCTCCACCCCTCCGAGATATCTCGGCGCACATTTTTCTCCTCTTTCGTCCCTACCCCTCCACCCCTCCGAGATATCTCGGCGCACATTTTCTCCTCTTTCGTCCCTACCCCTCCACCCCTCCGAGATATCTCGGCGCACATTTTTCTCCTCTTTCGTCCCTACCCCTCCACCTCCTCCCCATCTCGGCTCGTGTGAACAGGCCCTAAACAGACGTTATAAGGGGTCCTGTGTACGGACGCACGTGTGGTGGATTAAAGGAGCCTGTGTCAGCCACCATTTTGACAGCATAGCAACATACCAAGTCGGAGAAAGCATCCATTTCCATCGGCTGATTTAGAGAATAAAGATCAATTTTCTCGATTGAATTTGGTACATCAAATCTGAAACTTTGTTTTTAGATGTTGATTTAGAGATTTTTACATGGAATTCGTCTTCTAATATCGAACGAAAACAATAAGCTTTTACTTTCAAACGTCGATCCTTTGCCGCGTCGTAGTGTTTGCGTGGGACAAGAAACATGTGTTCGGTACACATACCTGCATGTGCTCACGGGGACTCTAAATGGCCTTGCAATGGAGCCCCTACACTAAGACGTGCTAGGTACACCTACCTGCTTTTGTTCGTCTTGAGACCCGCTCCAAGAAAGCTTTTACCGTGGGAGGGGGGGGGGGGGGGGGGAGGCAAGAAACAGGGACTCGAAATTGGCTTGGAATGGAGCCCCTACAATAAGATGTACCCACATACCTGCTCTTGTTCGTCTTGAGACCCGCTCCAAGGCAGCTTTTAGTGGGGGGCAAGAAACAGGGACTAGAAATGGGCTTGGAATGGAGCCCCTACAATAAGATGTGCACACATACCTGCTCTTGTTCGTCTTGAGACCCGCTCCAAGGCAGCTTTTAGTGGGGGGCAGAAACAGGGACTAGAAATGGGCTTGGAATGGAGCCCCTACAATAAGATGTGCTCGGCACACATACCTGCTCTTGTTCGTCTTGAGACCCGCTCCAGGGCAGCTTTTAGTGGGGGCAAGAAACAGGGACTAGAAATGGGCTTGGAATGGAGCCCCTACAATAAGATGTGCTCGGCACACATACCTGCTCTTGTTCGTCTTGAGACCCGCTCCAGGGCAGCTTTTAGTGGGGGCAAGAATGGGCTTGCAATGGAGCCCCTACATTATAACCTGCAAGATACACGTACCTGCTTTTGTTCGTCTTGAGACCCGCTCCAAGGCCGCTTTTAGTGAATGCGTCATCAATTTGAACAAGATTTCCCAAGAGCCTTCCAAATAACACCTCTGAACATGGCTCAGGAATCGGACATTCTGCTTCCTGGAAAACGTGCTACAAAACAGGATCTCAAACTCGTCCTTGACCGGTTTAACCAGTTGCTTCATTTCTACTGGTTTGAATCCCCCCAGCAAATCCGCGCTGTCACTTTGTTGACTCATGTTAATGACTTTTAACCTGTATCCACATTGGAATGCAAGGTTTTGTACGGATGACGTTTTCCCTGTACCGGTCTCCCCAACCAGTAAAACCGGTTCCTGCTGACTAATACAAGCTGCTACTCTTTCTAGCAGCACAAGAGAATGCCTTGTGTGTGCAAACGTTGGTGCTTGAAGATTATCAAAAAGGCCATTCTGACATCTGTTCAGTGTTACTCTGCCGACAGTGAGTGAGAGAGGGGACGTATGGACTTTTGGTTTATAGTTCCTACAAAAGAATTCTATCTTGTCTTTCGTCATGCCTAGTTTAGCCCCAAGAGCCATGGCCTGTGGTACCCGTAGTTCAGGCTTTGATAACGTAGCACAAAAGCAGTCCAGAGCTTCAAGGAATACATCTCTGGCATCTGATAGTAGTGGTGCATGGCGGATAGCTACAGAAACTCTCTGAGACCATTTCATGAGATCTCTTGTTGTACTGAGTCGTTTGTCGTGCGCTAGTGATGAATATGAGGTATCAGAGTTTGTGATGAGGTTCACATCGCTGGATACCATACAGTATACATCAATTAGTTTGGCTGCAATGGGTTCCAGGTCTGGGTATTTCTTACTCAAAACCTAAGGAATGAAAGGGATAGTTAGTTAACATTAGATGTCGACAGAAACATATAAGTTTGAAACGTATAACAAACATACATTGCTTTAGTGCCAAGCTGTGGAGTATTCGCAGAATAAACAATTGAACAGATTTTGAAAATGTTTCTTGCAAGACTTCAAGATGTTAAATGTTGGTATATTATTATTTACCACTGTTGCTCTACAATATTTGAGCAAAAAATGAAATATTATGAAGCGAAAATCTGCTTGGGTAAGCAGCGAGAGTTCATTATTGACCAAATATGGTCATAAACTCGCTACGAATATTCCACAGCTTGGTTCACCATTACATGTTTCAACTAAGTTATATGTTTCTGATGTCGAGGAACATGCACTCTACTGCTACATTTGAGTAAGGGCAGGGATGAATAACTGTTTGAGAAACACATCACTTTCATTTGGACCATGGTCTTAATGGTCGCCATATGCGCACATGACGATAACTGATGATATGACCACCATACCACTGCTATAGCGCTATTCACTGTCTATCAACAATAGCATTCTGATATTAATGTGCCAACCGTAGATGAATAGCACCCTTTATTCTGTGAACCAATCATCTCTGGTTGGTACATTAATAACAATGGATGACCTCAGCATCACACAGTGGGCTGTGTGTTATCACAGTACATATGTACGATTGACGTCACTGCAAAAACTGAACTTGAAATTTCCGCTATTTGAGCAATTCATCTACAGAAAAATCCTTGTTGTAATATAAAACAAATAGATATTGTAGATACCTCTACAAGCTCCTGTTTTGATAGTGGTTCTACATTGACCCTCATCCAAAGTCGATCCAGAATGGAAGAGTTACTGTGAACGTGATATGATGATCCTCTGGAGCATGTCCTGAAGTTAGAAAAAAATGTCTCAAAGCAGAACTTTGAAATGATAATCTAAACTACAAAGGAATTAGTTAGCAGTTTATGTATAGTATAAAGAGGAAGATCTTACAAACACATAAACATGCAAGTACCATATGATTGTAGAAATATCCAACCTTTTGGGTTTATGTTAGCTCCATCATAGTTAAATGGCTAATGAAGTCACTTTAGAATTTTGCTTTTATGCTGGCTTGCAATGTGCACACAGAGGCGCATGCTTAAGGGTTTACACATCATTCTGGTAATTATGTCCCAAATCCAAGACTTGTCACTGCAAGGCCATGTAGCTAGAATTTTTTTTCTGGGGGGGGGAGGTTTTTCCTCACATGTTGACACTAATTTTTTTACTTTGCTGGCTATGGTACTGACATACTATAATGGTATGTTTCTGTGACCAAAAGCTTAATTCCAAGCTATGGTACTGACATACTGTACCTTTGCGTTGCAAAGAGTTGGAAGCCAGGTGCAGCCTTGATGACATTACCATGACCAGGTACTGATAGTGTTCTGGATTCCAGTAATGGTATAAGAATAGAAACCACATCCATAGGTGCATAGTCAATGTCCTCCAGTAGAACCCAGTGTCCATGGGTTACAGCTTGTAGTAGTGTCCCTGGCTGCCAGACAAACTCACCAGGGGTGTCCGTACATACATAGCTTCCAAGCAGTGACTAAAAAATAACACATTGGCAAAAATAAATATATGCTGGAAAAGACTTTAGTAATAAAATACCAGTACACAAACCATATCAGTTCCCAGAGCTAAAGATGAGCTGCTAAACACTCAATCTATTAAAGCTTGGTCATACATGTACCTTGTTTCTGGCTATATACAGAGCAGGAAAATACTGCCGGTCATCAGACATTGTCCATTCAAAATTGCCAAATGTCCAACCAAATTTCAGATAAGCCCAGCCAAGTTTCCAGTAGACACAACCAAAAAAATTTTGAATTGACATAATATGGTACCGGGTACGGTATGTCCAATCAAGTAAGAAAATTTCATTCCAGCTCTGATATATAATATATGCACAAGAGATTATAAGACTCATGTTAAATGTGACAAAGATTTGACCGTTCAACTTTCGATTTTGGAAAGACATTGTCAGATGGCCGGCTCTTACTAAAGGTGTTACCCTGATGTGCTATTGTGTTACTTACCTTACTGTCTGACTGATCCCCTAACTGGATCTTCATTACCTCACGTGGTGAGGTCCTTCCACAGGCTGCAGCCATGTACTCCACAAGTACAGTTTTACCCGATCCTACAGGCCCTTCTAGTAATACAGCAGAACCAGAGGCAACAGCTAAGGCAACTGAATGTAGATTTCTTTGTGTCGAAGGCACCATGATGAAAGAGTTAGACGCATGAACCTGAGGTGACGTTTTCAATGAGGGTAAAATTATACCAGCTATGGCTGTATATTGTCCAGAGAAATCTGCCTTTGTAAAACATGGGCTAGATTTACCCTCTATATCCATCGCTTCTTCCTTGTAAGAATCTGAAACATCATAGCTGCTGCCATTAGTGAGTGATGATTCCAGATGAGCAGGTGATGAGCTTGTAGCATGATATGCCAGAGTTAAGTTGTTCTTTTGTTCAGTGCTGAACAATCTGTCAATCAAGGTCATTTTGTTGGTTTCACTTATACCAGTTATCATAGCCACTATGTGCAGGGCCATCCACCGCACTTCAGGATGTTTGTGATGCAACAGGAAGAAAAAGGGAGACCAGTTCCACAAATCATGGAATGCATCAAAATCATAGCTAAGGAGGTTATAAGCTGTTTTGCTAATCATAAGATACAAATCTGCTTGAAGGCTTTCTTTTGCACTGAGTCGATAAAAAAATGATGGTGTATTTGTAAAATATTCCAGAATAAAATTCCTAATACATCTCATTTCTTTTAGCAAAACACTAAGATTGTAGAAAATAGCTCATGTTTTTCAATGTAGCTCTCTTTCTGCTGAGTTTCTTGCAGTATACCATGACAATGCTGTAGAATTTCCAGAATCACTGGTCTGAGGTATTTAGCAATGTTTGAAGCATGCTCTGGTATGAACATCTGGTGCGCCAGTGTTTTCAGTAACAACTGCTTGTCTTTACTTGTCCATGTCTGTAAAGGCAAATAAGATTCATTGTGATAAATAAGAGTGCTGCTCAAGGCACTCCCCCACCCCC
The DNA here is from genome assembly GCA_033964015.1 of Scolanthus callimorphus. Taxonomy (NCBI): domain Eukaryota; kingdom Metazoa; phylum Cnidaria; class Anthozoa; order Actiniaria; family Edwardsiidae; genus Scolanthus; species Scolanthus callimorphus. Next base: position 9,824,980 of record CM066922.1, read on the forward strand.
ACCTTGCTACACATTAGCTTCCCCGGGGAAAATGTATGAAAACTTTACGACATGTGGGGGACTAAAGCCCCCTATCCATATATTTTTTGCTACGTCTCCAAAGACTGCTGTCATGCATTTATACTGTACCCCTCCCGGGAGAATTTCGGGAAATTTCGCCAATTCAATTTCAAGGCAGTCTCGTCTCACGGGTTGCCGGTTGACGGCTATGAAAAATGGACTGCAACTGGTTTATGTTTTTTGTTTTCATTACACATACAAGGTAAAGGATGAACAAAATGTTTTCACTACCACTCTACTCTAGGGTTTAGCACTTCTACGGTTACCTTCGATCTCACGAATGGTTGAAGCACGTTGTCCAACTCGCGATGGCAATTTGCTAGAGAAACAAGCGCCGAGCTGAACTCAAACGCGAATTCTCCACTGGAACCCATCCAGCAATCACTACTTTACCGGCTTTCTAACTCATTGTGGATAAAACATGAAGTATAAGTCAAAAAACAAAAATAAATACGCACTTTCTCCTGAAAACCACGCGGGAATTGTTTTTCTGAGCCTGCGAATTATAGAATTGGTGATTGTAATACGCTCGAAGCCAATAGGCACAGGAAACCCATCTCTCGTTTTCCTTGAAAATAATTTTTTGGTCAAATGGATTAAATGAAAACAGCGATTACGATTATGAGAACCTTTACAAATAAATGTTTTGATTAAAGGTTCTAAACTTCGCCAAAAATACTATATTCTGATCACTTTCTTGAAGAGAACAGTTTTCTAGGAGTATATCTTTTTAGCGTGGGCTTCCTGTGTTTTAGACGTCTTTATCCTATCACCATGACAACCAAACCAAACCAGTCCGCCATTTGCAAAATACTGCAACAAGAAGAACTTTCAAAATGGGAGTAGATTATTACAGTATTCTGGGCTTAACAAGAAGTGCAAATGATGCAGATATCAAGAAATCGTAAGTGTGATATGTATAATTGTAATATGTGGCGAAAAAATCCAGAAAAGAGTAAAGTTTTCACCAAAAACTACATTTGTTCAGTGTTGATGTCGGAACAGCAGAATGTCATTTCTCGATCCCGTTTTGCCGGGAGTCTCACTCAATATTTTCCACTCCTGTCTCCCTGCAAAACTTGAGTTGCCATATATTTACTGTAACTCTCCAGTTTTCTTGGAATTCTCTCATACAACTTTTGTATTTCACCTGAAATCCAATCAACACGGACACAGACTAGCCTGCATGTAACTTAAGTATTTAGTTTGTAATTTATAACTACTGACCATACTTGTAATTCAGCTCTAAGCTGCAAAAGTATAATAAACATATTTATTATTATTGTTATTAATGTTGCTCCCGTTTTCTGTATTTTTAGAGTTGAAGGGATGAATAGGTTCTAGAAGATAAATTGATTATTACTAAAAAAATAACAAGTACAAGTAGCCACAGTAATATTTTCTCCTTCTTTTCTTCAGATATCGCAGATTGTCTTTGAAATATCACCCTGATAAAACCCAGGAACCAGGATCAGAAGCCAAATTCAAACAGGCTGCTGAAGCTTACGACGTATTGAATGACCGTGAGTATGCTAGCATACGGTACTGGAAGTGATGTAAACCATTAAAAATAACAAATGATGACAACAACAAACAACAAAAATACTTTATTTGTCCTCTGAAATAATTAATTGTATGACGAAGAACTATGATTTTACAACTTCAGCCAAAAACGATTTCACCACCAAGATTAATCTTATGGGAAGTGAAATAGAGTACCTGTGATGCTGGGTGAGACACTTAAAAATCACAAGCCACAGGCTTTTACGATGCGAGGAGAACCATTACTCCCAGGGGGTACACGCAGAAATTTAGAGTAGGGATATGCCACTGGCTCTCTGAGAACCTGGCCCTGTTCTAGAGTGTTACTTTTAAAAACCTCAGCTATATAGCTAACATATACCTGCATTGTTTGTTAACAGCTAAAAGAGATCCATCTATGATCAGTTTGGGGAAGAGGGATTAAAGTCAGGAGTGCCAGATCAAGGTATTGTTGCCTGGTTCATGTTCTATGTGGTTGCACATTATTAGTATGATAGAGCAGCTTTCATGACTGTCGTAATTACTCAGTAATTGTGACTGGTTTGGGTTGTGATTGGTCGAGAGCACGATCTTTGATCCTTCAGCCAATCAAATCATGTAGAGAAAACAATTAGTACACAATTATCGCTCGCAAAAAGGAGAGATTATGAATCACCTCGCTCTCTGATTGGTTTGTTGTCGAATTACTATTGCATTTGATTGGATAGTGAATTACTCATGAATTGCTTTCACGACAGTCATGTGAAAACAACTCTATCCATACGTATGTTTTGTTACAGAGCTTGAAATTGCACCTGATACAGGCATAAATATGGCTAAAAATGTTTCACTTGCCTAAAATAATCATATTGTTTTTAGTTTTTGTACCCTGACAGCAGGTTTCTTACTATCAGTCTTGTAGCTAGCAAAGATGTTTGCGTGTCTGGTATTTCGCATACAAGTACTTTCCTAGTTAATGAAAGACTGACAGAAAGAAACCTCTGCTCGCAGGGTATAGTTTTTGCAGTGTCCTCAATGGATTTAAGCCTAAATTTTTGATGGAGGTACGTATGCCTGTGATGTTGGTGCAAGGTATAAATCACCTTATGTAAGGGGATCTGGGATCCAGCTAAATTTGAGGTTTGGGCTCCAGAGTGTGGGATCCTCAATCCATGGGTCAGGATCTTGGGGATCCAAGAACCACAATCTGGGATCTATAGGCTGGGATCCAGGATCCAAAACTTCTGTGGATCCCTTTACATTGGGAGACATAAAATTATGACTACCGGTATGATTATTTATTCTTAATATAATGAGCCCTATGTTAGCTATTACCATATCAGTAAGTTGCATGTACTGTACATTTTTATCATCAGATGGCTGGACCCCAGGTTACACATTTCATGGCGACCCTAACAGAACATTCAAAGAGTTCTTTGGTGGTAATAATCCATTTGAGGATTATTTTAAATGCCTAAAGGAAGAGGATGCATTTGGAGGGATTAGTGGGAGGGGCAGAAGAAAGCAAGACCCACCAATTGAACGAGAACTTTATCTGACGCTAGAAGAGGTTTATAAGGGCTGTGTGAAGAAAATGAAGATTTCTAGGAGGGTAAGTGGGAACAAAATGCAATACATGAAATCCTTATCATAGGAAGGGCGCAATTTTGGAAATGGATGTAAAACATACCAAACATACCCAAAAATGTTGTAATTGTGTCAGATTCAGAAAATATCCATCCTTCCCCATCTGGAATTTCCAAAGAAAATTAGTTACAGTCGAAGCTCTCGTAAGCGACCACCTCGGGAACTGAAAATTGCGGTCGTTAACGGAGCTGGTCGCTTACGAGAACGGCTCTCGTAAGCGACCACCAAGCGGCTTCCTCCTTGAACAATAGGTGTTGGTCACTTACGAGAGCTTAGTACAATAAATCTAGAAAAAAACGTGATACTAATGCTTAAAATAGTTTGATTTATTTCCCCAACTTTAATTAAAAATAGATAACCGCAAATATGTACATAGAAAATAGCATTTCACCGGTGCAGCTTGTATCAGTTTAGATATTTATGAGGTGATGACTGATGTTTTAAAGACAAAAAGTACTATGGTCGCTTACGAGAGCTTAAAAACAATAGAAAATCTCTGTTGGTGATTTGAAATTATGGTCGCTAATGGAGCTGGTCGCATCGATAAGGCGGTCGCTTACGAGAGCTTGAAATAACAGAGTTTATGTGACATTTCAAACGGGGTTTCGGGAAAATGGTCGTTATGGGAGCTGGTCGCTTACGAGAGCGGTCGCACAGAGAGCTTCGACTGTATTGTATGGAAAAGATCAGGTAAATTGACCCTGCACCCCTGTGGAATTTCCAATGCCCTTCCATGGGGGTGGGGGAATGGATAAATGTATATTTTCTGGAACCACACATTCCAGAAAAAATCCATATGGATTGGGAACTCGAGGATACATGGGGGCTCAAATTTTGTAATGCTATGTACAATCACTATATTTTTTCAATGGAAATTCTGGAGGGATGGTAGGGTCATAACTGAAACCCCTTCCATGGGAGATCACACAATGAAGGAATAAAAAGTGGCAACTGTCTCCCCCCCCCCCCCCCCCCCTCAACAAAAAATGACTCCCCCCATGTTAGGGAGCAAGACAGTCTAATTTTATTTTTTATTTTTGTTGCATTTGTCACGACAATATTTCTCACGCAAGTTGCAATTTCAGCTCTCTAGTGTACACTCGATGCAAATCCAGTGCGAGAGTATCAGACATGTTTGATATCTCTGCGACATCACATGACAAAAATTGTGGTCAATCGCCCAGATTTGCACTTAGTTTACATTAGTGATTCGAGTCGACTCGTACTGTACATCACCACAACTCGTGTGACAAAAATTGCTAGTATTAACGGCTTTAACTGGTGTTCCTGAATAAAAGTAACTCCTTACAGTATCAAATTATGATATGGTTCATATGTAGGTGATGAATGAAGATGGTCACACATCCAACATCAGGGACAAGATTCTCACCATAAATGTCAAGGAAGGCTGGAGGGCAGGAACCAAGATCACATTTCCAAAGGAGGGAGATCAAGGCCCTAACAATATTCCAGGTAACAATGTATTTGAGGGCTAGAATTATTAACAAAATTATTAAACTTAGTAAACACATTAATCTAATTGGTCATCTGGCCAATCTGTTATTACAGCACATGCTGTGCCACTCCATATTTTGATTTCTAAACCCTCAGAAATTTCATCTGGCACCCCCTCAGAACACCTACAGTGAAGTGGAATAGTCAAAGATTAATGTTGACACGCTTTAGTCCGCTGAGCATGTTTGCATACTCTTGATCTCAGCTCGATAATTAGGTAGAAATCTGCGTGTAGTTTGCTGAGTGTAGTACACTCAATCCCAAACTACACCCACACTACACCCACACTACACGCACACTACACCCACACTACACGAAAAAAGTGTTAACATACATCCAGACTGTACTGTACAGAAGAGAACATTTCGGTCCTGATCCCCTCAGAAATACCCACTGAAGAGTGTCTTTCTGTTCTGACCTCCTCGGAATAAGTCTACCATATCACCCCGGTAAAAGTCTTCCTTGGTTCATATAGGGCTAGACCCCCTCGGTAAACTTCTGTGAAATTTGTTGCTGTTTCAGTGAACCAATGAAATACAGTGACCCTTGCATTTCCCGATCTGGACCTCCCAGCCAGTAAAATAACACATGTATTTGTTTGCAGCTGATATTGTGTTCATTGTGAAGGACAAGCCCCATCCAATCTTCAAAAGAGACGATGATAACCTGATTTACACAGCCACAGTCCCTCTTGGCAAGGTAATGTCCCAGCTTATGAGTATTTTGAAAGAACACTGACAGAAGAATCAGAGAGGAAAATAGAAGAGCAGAAATTGTACTGGCAGTCATCTCATTTCTTCTAGAACAATGTATTCATGAGACTAAAGTTCGTTAGTATAATTACTCAAGTGATTATAAGAATTTCCGTGCGTTGATTGGTCGAGAGGTTCGTTTTCTCTCGCTATAATCACATACAGGTGATTATATTGAAAGGATTGGGAGTGTGCGAGAGTTTTGTTATGATCGTGAAAAAGTTCAACAAAAACAAGTTTTTCTGTCTAAAACCTAAAGAATCACTTGCGCAATTATACTGTCTAATTAACAGTCGCCGATAATCTCGGCGACTATTTGTTAATTATTAGCCTCCATGAAATCTATGAGTGTTGACTGGATTTTTATTGCAGGCACTAACTGGGTGTGTCGTGGATGTTCCTACCCTAGATGGCAGACTCATTAGTATACCTATCAATGATATTGTCAAGTAAGTCTAAATTTTCCAAGTCTTAATTTTGCAAGTATTCGGGAAAATGCCTCCCACCAAGAGCCTGTAATTGAATGCAACATGATCTGAAATGGGAAAACATTATGCCCAAGCTGAAGAGATCTACTCTACCAAGCTCTCTTTACTTCAAGCTGGAATACATGAACACCCCTCTAACCAATCGTAATTGTTTTACAGGCTTGGATATCAGAAGGTGGTACCATATGAGGGAATGCCGATCTCAAAGAACCCAGAAAAGAAAGGAGACCTTGTTATCGAGTTCAACATAGAATTTCCTCTCCACCTCAGTCCTGAACAGAAACGGCTAATAAAAGAAGCACTTTGCTGAATTGCTTTTTAGTGTATAATAAAATTTTAAAACTTGTGTAAATAAATCTTACGAGTTTCACCAGGAAAAACATTGGCAATGTAGAATATGTCACAGGCAATGTAGAATATGTATCGGATGACATAACAGACAACTTTCATATTAAACTTTGCAGAACGTTCTGGCTGCTGTAACAAACTTGCGAGTGAATAGCTATTCTAATGCACCTACATTGGGGATGCTACTGAACAAAAAAACGTACACCATATCCAGTAGAACCAACTGTCAGTTCTTTTATAATATTTTAATGTAAATATTTTATTTACAAATAAAGTAGTACAGTACAATATATATTTTCGTATGACTACATGTAAATAATTATTTCTTGTGAGGATACGGAATGTTAGCAACATACTGTACGGTGAGCTGTTGTGGGTCTGATGTGAGGCTGAAAAAAAAACAGGATTATCTGTACTTTGATTGTCGATGTGGCTATGGCTGGAAATTTCTGATAGGTTTAATTTTTCCCGCCTAAATTCCCGTAATTTCTGGCGCGCGTGCGTGCAACACAATAAAGTCCACTATTCTCGTACCCTGTGAGGTGACGAGCGTGGGAGCTTTGGTTACGAGAATGGAAGTCCACAAGCGCCGCAGGGCTTCTCCTTCGCTCGCGCCTTTGGCACTTAACGCCTTGGGCGCACCGCTGGCAGCGCTCGCTTTTTCACGCGCACGTTTTCCCGGACGTTCGCCAAAGGAGCTGCAAGCAGTCTAGCCATTTGCCGCAACGCAGGGCTGGAAATTGCGACCAGGTGGTCTCCTGGGCGACCACAAATCAGGGCTAGGCGACTAAAAATTTGAACTTGAGCGCCAGCTGGCCACCAAATATTTTGGTTCTCTTTCCAAGCTTGATTCCAACTCGCGACGTGACGTTTGTTCAGGCGACCAGTATTTTGGACTTGGTCGCCAGTTGGCGAATAATACCCCATTCACACCGCCGCTTAAACTAGTTTAAAGGTGGTTTAATTAAGCCGGTTTAAATCCTCATCTCCCAAGAGAAGACTGTTCCAAGGACAAAACTGAATGGACTGTACTTTACATGTTACCAAGTGATCATTTAGCTAGTAAGAATTTATCGCAGTAAGAAACTTGTCATGTTATCAGGCGAAGAAAAACCTTGTTTAACTAAACATGGTTTTGGTGTGAATGGGGTATAAGAAAAGAAGTTAAGACAGGTTATTTTACAACTTCGAGCAACGTTTGGCCAAAAATACTGTTACTCAATGATTTCTATCCTAATTTTCGAAATATCACAAAAGGCAGAGGACTGGGTTCGCGCCGGCACAGAAATAAGCGTTCAAAAATGGAAAAATTCTATAGAATCTATATAGGCCTTGATTGACATCACCATTTTAGGTGCGAAAAATACGTCTATCTATAAAAACTAAAAAAAAAATTCTCAGCTTCCTCTGGAATTTTTTTACCGGCGCGATAATACAGGAACACTACTATGAAGACCTTTGAAATGAGACTAAATTCAAAGTAAGAACTTTTTTTCGTTCGAGTAACAAGATTTTTTGCCGCTTCTGACAAAATTGCTCGAAGTTCTAAAAAAATCTGTCTTAATTTCTAGCACTGAACCAGAGTCGTAACTCCCGATACGGCGCGTCTATCAAGAACTCTTGGTCAACCAATTCAACAAGGTCGATCTCGTGCGCGGCAAATGCCGTGCTACCCCAGCGCTTCATTGTTGGTTCCACGGCAAAAGTTCGCCTCGAGTTCGCCCTTTGCCGTAGGCGTTAGTCATACGCCTGCAATAAGGCCTACATATAATAGGCAACTAAGGCCCGTTTTAAACGTCGAACTTAATTCTGTCGCGCTAAATTGATTTGATTTATTAGCCACTAAAAACAAGTAACTTCGATACCAGTTAATATAGCCTGTCTGGTGAATGGAGAAGATCCCAGGCCTAATTCTAGGCGCGCAGGAAGGATTCAAATTTTCTAATTTAGCGCGGCGTTGGCACGGAGGACTGTGCCGTTCCTAATGCAAATGAGCTCGAAACAATAGCTCTAACTAACTAAACAATGGGAAATTGACATTTAGTGCGAGTAGTAGTAAACACTTTATTTAAACACGCTTGCCCCGACAACCGCAGCTGATTTCCACAAGGGGCGTGTGGACTAAAAATACAATATATCTAAAATTTACAATATTCAAAAATGTAATTAAAATTAATTCTAATATAGAAAAATGTATATACATATGTACAATAATTTGTGCCATTGTTAAGGGTGGGAGCCCGAGTTCATTTTGTCGGAAAAGGATTTAATATTTTCCTCGTTTCGGCAGTCTTCAGGTAGGGAATTCCAAAGTTTTGCTCCGTCGTAGCTAAAACTCTTTTTCATGTTTTCGGTTTTAGGGAGTGGTAACTGTAGCGACGTGGAGGACCCCCTCAGGTTATAATTTGTGATTGTTTCTTTCTTGATAAACAGATCTGAAAGGCAACTGGGAGCCATACCATTTAGCACTTTAAACATTTGCTTGGCTTTATTTATTTTCCTCTGAGTTTCTAATGAAACCCAACCCAGAGCATCTAAAGCCTCAATGGCAGGAGTATCATTTGGTGTATTTGAGATTACCCTTGCTGCTCGATTCTGGAGCTTTTGGAGTCTGTTTGAATTCCCTTGGCCAAGGGTGTCCCACACCTCGCTACAGTAATTGAAATGGGGGTAAACTGTGCGACAAGAATTAAGTTCGACGTCTAAAACTGGCCTAATACATCTTGTCTCTACTTACGGCAAAAGGTGCCATAGGCCCCATGTAGTGGTTGTATCTCCTCATAGCCTCCCGTATGTGCCAGGGCTGGATACAGTCCATGCTTGCTTCAGACGTGACTGATGCTGAACTCTACACAATTTAGAAGAAAAATTATAATCGACGATTCCAGCTATAAGAGCGCGCACTCTATTTTCTTTTTTCTTCTCTATTTTCTTTAGACGTGGATGATGCTGAACTCTACACAATTTAGAAGAAAAATTATAATGGACGATTCCAGCTATAAGAGCGCGCACTCTATTTTCTTTTTTCTTCTCTATTTTCTTTAGACGTGGATGATGCTGAACTCTACACAAATTAGAAGAAAAATTATAATGGACGATTCCAGCTATAAGAGCGCGCACTCTATTTTCTTTTTTCTTCTCTATTTTCTTTAGACGTGGATGATGCTGAACTCTACACAATTTAGAAGAAAAATTATAATGGACGATTCCAGCTATAAGAGCGCGCACTCTATTTTCTTTTTTCTTCTCTATTTTCTTCAGACGTGACCGATGCTGAACTCTACACAATTTAGAAGAAAAATTACAATGGACGATTCCAGTTATAAGCGCGCGCACTCTATTTTCTTTAGAAGTGTCTCATTCTCGTGCCCAGACTTCCCCGGCTGATTTTGAATTTAGGGACATATGCAGAAGTTATTTCTCTTCAAAAAAAAAAAAATTACTTTGTTTTAACTCGAATTTTAGAGTAGCTTGTAACCGCTGATATACAGCCATTACAGCTAGTATCTTCGAGTATTACACATTTAAGAAACCCAACTGGCCGGGAGACAAACCAAGTCGGCTATGTACAAAGAATGGTCGAGGAGCCAGAGCGGGGTCTCGAACTCGGGTCATCGAGTCACGAGAGCACGGCGCTCTGACCACTCGGCCACCCTGCCTCCTCTTCAACAGCTCTGTGAGATTTCAGCTCAAATCTCGAGCATGCGTCAATGGCTAATGTTTTTTATCAAGATTTCCAAACACTTCAAAGCCGCTTAAAAAATCTTTTTTTTTTTCAATCCAATGCTCGGTGTTTAGAAAATCAGTATTATACTGATGAAACACTCTGCCTCGTGTTTGATATATTACATCAAGCACAGTAGTGCATTTATTGAGGTAGTGAACAAAAGGAAAGGTGATGATGCACACTCACCTTTGACTTTCTCTTTTTCTTTGCTTTTGATGAATTGGTCGACCCTTGGCTAGAAGTACTTGGGGTGGGGCTAGGTAGAAAGGGCACATTTGATGTAGTAGGTGTTGTTGGTGTGCTAGGAGGGGTGTGGTTAGGTGTGGATGGGTTGTTACTGTGCTACTTGAAGTAGAGTTCAGGAGAGCTTGGTTTTGGGAGAGCACTGAGACAGATGGCATGCAAGTTACTAGAGCATCTGTCGTCGCCTCTGCATCCTTCTTGACAAGCAGAGCCAAGTCGACAATCTACAGAAAAAAAGGCAATGCGTAAAAAAATATGGAGTCACCATAGTTTCTACCTCCCCAAAGAAATAGGTACCATGACTGTTTACATTTACCCAAGGGGAATTAGAGCGGATTTCAGATGACTGTCGTGAGTAATGGTAATTACTTTGTAATTACTCCTATATAGGTTTTATTCAGAATTGGTGTAATACTTTGCGATTGGTTTTACTGCAGTCACATGAAAACTGCTCTAAGCTAAGTACAAATTACTTCAGAGAGGACATCAATGACGTTTCAAGTAAATATCACAAATAATCTGATTTTCGAGTGAGTAAGGTCAATTTGCGGCAAGCAGTATTTCTAATACCGATAGATAGATAAATAGTTGAACCTAGATGACTATATTTCATGGTTGTAGTGGAACCAATCGCGAAGTGAATACACCAATTCTGAATAAAACCAATAGAGCGGATTTCATGACTGTAGTGAAACCACTCGCAAAGTAATTTCATCAATTCTGAACAAAACCTATAGAGTAATTACAAAGTAATTGCGAATTACTCACGACAGTCATCTGAAATCCGCTCTAACAGTAAACACCTAATTACTCACGATCTTTTTGCCAGATCTGCGAAGCGAAATCGATAATCTATTACAGTAAAAACCCGCGTATAAGAACCTACGTTTTCTTGGTTTAGGCTCTCTCTCTCATGTTTACTGTAAGGTTCTTATAAAAAGTGTAGTAAAACTTGGGAAATTGAGGCTACCAGGTTCTTATATGCGGGTTTTTACTGTATCCGATAAGTAAAAGAAAACGTTTCTCCAGGGACTTTAGATAGCTGCTTTTATATCGCATCTGTAGTAACGTTGTCATTGAGTTACCGAAGAGGGCCACTTGGCCGAGAGACCTTTAACGGAAAATAAATCACATGGCTGCTTATGGCCTTTCTTGTCTCTTTCTTTATTGATCACTTTAGCAGGTTCAAGTAATAATTCAAATATTTATCTATCTATCAATCTGATTTTCAGTAGAATCCTATGATATCTCTTTTTGTGTAAATTGAGGACGAGATATCATAGGATTCAAGTATATTCAAAGCGTTCAGTCGGTAGATTCCGCCGAAAATAGTACTCAAAAAGTCGATATCGCCCTCGTCGCTGCGCGACTCGTGCGATATCGCTTTTTTCGTGCTATTTTCTTAGCGGAATCTAGCCTCCTGAAGCTTTGAATAATCCTATAGAACTCCTTGCCTGTGCCACTGTTTCGTATGCGAGATAACTGAACACTTCCATAACAGGTGTGTTGGGTTTCATGTCGATTAGTGAACCGCAGTCAAGCCATTCCTTGAACTTCCCAGCTTTCTTGTCTGCAAAAAGTGACAAAAAGAGAAACGGTGTTAATCTTTGCATTGGCTGCTTGGAAAACCAAATCCGTAGTCCCCTGTTGAGGCACCGTGAGGTCGCGTGGACCTATGGAATTCAAGGGTGTGTAGTCCTAGAGCCCGTGGACGAGCACCCCTCCCCCGCCTATTTTTTGGGCGGGGGTGCTCGTCGGGATCTTTCGATTTTACCCCTAAAACGTACCAAAAGGGCGTGGCTTAGGTAACAAGTTAGCCTGAATTTCTGGAATGGTAAAAACAGCTTTACCGGGCCCTATTACCCGACGTGATTAATCAATTCGGAAATCGAATTAAAATTTAATTAAAAGTGGTTGTCTAGCGAGGTAGGTAACTATTCCGGAAAACCTTTGTACTTGTTGTGACTTACTAAACTTAAAAACTTCTAGACATCCGGCTCATTCGGGACGTGGTGAATGAAAATTAAGATTGACGGTTGAAGGCGAATTTGGACGATTGGTATTGTTTTGTGAGAGCTGAATCGAAACGAAAGACAACTGTTCGATTTTGCTCCATATTAGTTCTGTTTTTTGTGAATTTCATTTTGTTCGACTGCCAAATGCAATCGAATCCATTCGTTCGATTAGCTAACTCGGGCCATGACTCAATATAACAGAGCTACCCTGAAGTTTAAATTTTAAAAGTGTGTATCTTCTTCATAATAAGAGGTGCTGCGCAGCTTTTGTAGTATTATAGAATAACTTGAAAATGTTAGCTTAAATGCTGTTTGTATTTCGGCAATGCTGCCTTCAAGGTTTACAACAGAGTCAAATATATCGGCAGTCGGCGAACCGGAACAATGAATGGATAAAACAGGTGAAGAAAACATTAGTCGGAAATATCGTGTAAAAACACGTGTTGTTTTTGGTTTACGAACTCCCTTTCTCTGCGATTTCGAAATTCTATGCGCGCGCCGCTTTTGAGTATCCATGGAGATAGTTTTCTAGTTTTCTTCGCACGCGCATGACGTAAACAATAACAACCAAAGCAATTACCTCAAATCAGGAAAAATTGTCAGATCGTTAGCCACTAAAAAGTTTAAATTGAAAATATGTCGCTGGTGTCAGACTACAAGGGTTTCAAAAGTGTACAAGCCTGCACTCTCCCTTGCTTCCCGCAGGAGTTTCCACTGGGCCTTTATTCTGCCTACGATCCAAGCAACATCAACATGAACCAGATCATCATTGGTGGAACAAACCAAGTTACGAGCTCTTTGAGTAGCGTTATTTCCCCTTCATCTACTGCGCTTCCAAGCTTCCCACAGCCTCTATTTGCCGCAACTTCTTTCTTTGGAGACTGTGCGGGAACAACTTCTCAAGAGCTGAGCGAGATCAATCTGCTTCCAGGCCTAAGTGGCGAGATGTCATATGTACAAAGCTCTCCGTCCACCGTTCCTAACTTGCCAACTTGGAACCAAAATGCCTATTACTTTTGTGCTTTACAAGGGTACACCGCGGATTTGTGTGGCGGAGCTGGGCAGCAAAACGAGGCCGAGGGCAACCTGGAAAAAGTGCATAAGTTTGGGACAGAGGAGGGAAGATTGATCACTGAACTTGAGGTCAACACTGTTGAGTCGGAATGGAGCGAATATCTAACGGGTTGTTTTACGTTTATGGAAGACGCGGAAGAATTCGAGGTTCACGATTTTGTTATTCACCAGCCAGGACAGGAATGTGTACTTTGTGAAGAAAACTTCGAGGTTCTCTGTGTGAAGCTTTCGTGTCTCATGAAGGAAGCTGAAGATTCGAGTGTAGACGACGTGCTTTGTGAAGAAAACTTAGAGCTTCTGTTTGAGAAACTGTGGTGTATCATTATGGAAGGTGAAGAAACAACGCCCGAGCCTTGTGGCACTCCAGATGAGAGCGCTGGGAGTTTTAAGTTTATGGAAGACGTGGATGATTGTGAGCTTTACGACTTTGTCATTCGCCAGCTAGGACATGAGTCTGTACTCTGCGAAGAAAACTTCGAGTTTGTATGTGAGAAAATGTGGTATAAGATGATGGGAGCTGAAGATTCATGTGAAGATGCAAAGCCCGAACCTTGTGGTACACCAGATGAGAGCGCATTAGACACTGCTGAGCAGAACGACGAGGATGATATTACTATCCCAAAGGATCCCGCCAATGCGCATGCCCAAACTCATGAGGAGACACGTTCGCCAAGGGATTCTGCAGTTTCTAACACCGAGAGCTCTGCACACGACGCGAGTAATACCAAGATCCCTGCCGATACAGATGAGGCAGTACTAAGAACCTCCCCTGCTCAAGCGCCTTCTGAATCAAACGCGGTTAGAGCGGAGGTGGTGCATAGGCAAGTCAATCAGTGCCTCGACGGGACAGGGGAGTGCGTGTCTAACATCAAGCGCAGATTGAGGCGATGGGGTTCCTGTTTGAAGAGATTCAACATCTTCAAGCGACTTCTGCGCGCCAAGTCACAACTCTTACGAAGAACTTTGTCTTGCTCTATAAAAACGGCAAAAGCACAGCACGCCAGGACGACGAAATTGCCAGTCCAGCCCAGACACTGACCAAGGCCCAATTGCAAATATTTAGAGATTCTTAGGAATTGAGAGACACTGTATTTTAAATAGTTGTGAATCGTTATGCATTGATCCCAATTGTAACTAGTTGTTAATCGTTCGACAATTGTGAATATTTAGAAATCGCCACAAATTGAGAGACACTGGGCTAGTTGTAAATCGTTAGAAATTGAGAGAAACTGGGCTAGGCCCAATTATAAGTATTTATAAATCGCCAGAAATCGAGAGACATTGGGCTACTAGGTCCAACTGAGGATATTGGTAAATAAATTGCTAGGCCCGATTGTAGATAGTTGTAAATCGAAAGAAATTGATAGACACTGGGCTAGACCCATAGTTCTAAAATTCATGAGTTATTCATAAGGTCTGTGACCAATGGGTGAACCCTTTATTGGTCACGTGCCGTGTTTATAACTATGATAAAGACACTCATCTTTAATCAATGAGTGTATATATCGTACCCCGGATAGAGTGCAAGGGTGGACCCTTGCCAACCCTGGGTCGGAACTAGTGCTAGGTATGCACTTCTATTCCCGACCTTTTAGGATTTCGTGAACGCTGGTCATCAAAACCGCAACTCTTATCCATGTGGGATGCTTATTCTGTATCTGCGCAAGTTTGGTTCTGTATCTGCGCATCCTTGACGTTCTACGTCACACTAGCCATACTCTGCGGTTGTCGGCATTCTTTCTTTTGTTTGAGGAAGTTTATTAAATGCATTCTTTAGTTTCTTGTTCTTTAGATAAAAGAACGTGTTAAACTTTGTCGAATTAGGATGACTAGTTCATTAGTTGACTTCGTGAAGCCGTACACTATGTATATCGCCTAGTCCTTCCTACTCGTACAATTAATTTCGTATTGACTTATTCAAGTTATAAATTTCCGCATCTTGTCATACGAATTTCAGAAGTGATTTGACATCAACCGATAAAACACTCCAGCTCGTTTTATAAATACCACTTAACATATAGAGTAATAAGACGGCCGGTGCATATGTGTCAGCTGTTACGCGAGTGGATATCTTCAACGCCTTTTTCTGAGATGAGACCAAAGTGCAGCTGCAGTTTTGGCCAGTTTTGTAGAGTTGTAGGTCGTGTACAGAAAAAAAAACAGACTCTGTGGTAAACCTTGAAGAAGGCAGCATTGCCGAAACGTCGGTTTTCACATACGACAAACAGCGTTTCAAGTCACTGTATCTTCTTCCTACTTACTAAAATTTGCCTGTCTGCACTCGTTGTAATCCAAGTATTGTTGGTGATCAAGAGTTCTGGAAATTCTTTCAGCTCTCTGCAAAAGATAAAGTTTGTAAGGGTCACTCTTTCAAAATTCCTTTTTTCGGGCTATTAAATTCACGGAATTTCTCTTATCATTGCCTCTATTCTCGTACCCAGATCTCCCCGGCTCGTCCCCTCGCGGGAGAGGCTCTGGTGGCGACTATTTGAGGGCCTTCACTGGTTGGCTGATTTTAAGAGTTGGAGAATGAGCAGAAAGTTATTTCCCTCGAGGGCTCTGTATTAAATCTCGCGCATGCGTCAATGGCTGTCACCAGAGCTTCTCGATTCTCGTACCTACTTCCCGGCTCGTCTCCTCGCAGGGGAGTCTCTGGTGACATCCATTTGAGGACCTTTGCTGATTGGCTGATTTTCTGATTTTGAACGTTGAGACATTCGCAGAAAGTTGTTTCTCTCATCGCCTCTGTATCAAATCTCACGCATGCGTCAGTGGCTGTCACCAGAGCCTGCCCCGCGAGGAGACGAGCGTTCTGGGTACGAGACGGGAGTTCTGGGTACGAGAATGGAGCTTCCCCAGAAAGGAGAAGGGCCGGGAAGCTCTGGTTCGGGAATGAGGTTACTCGTACTCGATTGCAATTACTCGTATTGTTTTTATGAGTAACAACAACAACAACAACATCTTTATTTAGCACTCGTAATAAACTAAAAACACAAGGATTCATAAGAAAATTTAGAATATGTTATGAGCACCAGCCATTTAGAAATAGCAGAAGCCAGTCGAACTTAATGGCTACGGCCAAAGCGGGTATATTGAAAGAGAAAAAAAGATAGCAAGATACATCAGTACGAAGCTAGACAAGAAAATACACAAGAGACAATAAAGAACAAAGACCAAACAACTAGTAAAATAAAGAATATTATTATCATTACCTCATTTCTCTCCTGTTTAACCTCATCAATCTCATCGTCATCAAACAATGACAGCAAATCACCTATTTCATCAAAGAATAATGATTAGCGCTATTTTCACTTATTTCAGTGTCAACAGGTAGCTGAAAAAATGTTGAACATTCGGCGCTGTATTTTTAAATACATGGAGGTTGGCACACGTATAAGACAGATTGTTTTAAGGCCCGTTTACACTTGTAATTTTTGCTGCAATTTTTGTCTCGCGAGTCGCGGCGATTTTTCTCGCACGTACGCGTCAACACAAAATCTCTAATGTAAACTAGGTGCAACTCAGCGCGATCTGCCGCAATTTTTGTCGCGTGATGTCGCGCAGAGTTCAAACATGTTCGAAACTGTTTGCAACTTGATGCGATTTGAAGAAAGAGAGCACAGAAATCGCACCGGATTTCCATCTAGTTTAAACTAGAGAGTTGGAATTGCAACTCCGCGCGAGAAAAATCGCCGCGACAAATGCAACAAAAATCGCAAGTGTAAACCGGCCTTTAGTGATTCGAGCAACGCGTGGCCAAAAACCGGTTCCTAGAAAGTACGAAACCTATTGGCTTTATTTTAGCATCTTTTGAAAGGTTTGCATGCAAGAAGTAACTCGAGTTAGTTCCATCAAGAAATCTTGAAGGCAACCTATGAACATACATTTCGAAGTTTACATACAATGGTATAGGGATTTGGAAGGACTTGCGCTTGACATGGAGTTTTCCTGTTATTGTACTCCAGGTGGTAAACTTTGAAATTTAATTTCTCCGCTTTCCGTGCGAATTTCATGGCGGAACGAACCCAAGTTATTCCTTATATGCAGTTCTTCCAAAGCAAACCAAAATCAAGCCAAGAGGTTCTAAAGTTTTGAGTAAGTGGATTTTCGACCCTATTTTGTCAAAATTGCTCGAAATTCTGGTGAAATCTGTCTTACAAATATTGAATGAGGGTTTTGTGATGTCGGGGATAAGCACAGACGTCTACTTACGCAGAGTCTGATTATACTTGCCAAGACTTTGCGTACTCGAAATTAATAACTGTTTTAATATACATTGCTTGAAAGAAATCAAGATCAAAATTAAACTTGCACACTGTGCAGCTCACGCAGCTAATTGACTCACAGTTTTCGTTCGATATTAGAAGTGGAATTACGTGTAGAAATCTCTTATAAACATCTAGAAACAAAGTTTCAGATTTGATTTACCAAATTCAATCGGGAACGTTGCTCTGTAGTTCTCTATAAAATCAGTCGATGGAAATGGATGTTTTCTCCGACTTGGTATGCATTCTCGAACCCAGAGCTCCCCGGCTCGTCGCCTCGCAGGGGAGGCTCTGGTGACATCCATTTCAGGGGCTTCCCTGATTGGCTGAAGTGGCGCGCACGCGTACATAAAAGTAGCTTAATCTCGCTTTATAAAAACGTATCTGTAAAATGACACTGGCATTTGTTTCCTAGTCGTCTTTTCACCTATGCCTATGACTTGAACGCTCCAAAAGTAATTATGAGGCATAAAACCACCATTTTCGTATACGCATGCGTCGGTGGCTGTCACCAGAGCCTCCCCCGCGAGGTGACGAGCCGGGGAGCTCTGGGTACGAGAATGACTTGGTATGTTGCTATGCTGTCAAAATGGCGGCTGACACAGGCTCTTTAATCCTCATTGGCCGTTTTCACACTAGAAGACGGCCAAATCGTCTTGACGATTTGTTCGTCTTTGTACGTCTAGTGTGAATTCGGGTCGGACTTTAGTCGATGTGTTCGTCTATACGAACAAGTTGTCTATGAAAAATCGTCTTCCTAGACGGCCAAACAGACGAACAAACTCAGACGATTTGTTCGTCTGAAAATTTGTTCGTCCCGTTTTCACATCAGACGATTTGTTCGTCTACAGACGATTTGTCCGTCCAGACGATTTGTTCGTCTCTAGTGTGAAAACGGCCATTGTCTCTCGTGTGAAGGAACAATTTTTTCGTTGTTTTTTTCTTTCTTTCTACATGTCAAGGCCACTCCTTTATCGTTTTTCTTCAAACACAGCAAACGCCATTTAAACATGATAACATAATAACGAGGAAAGTCTGTTTCACATTATCGCAAGAATATTTTGCATGAACCCAGCCAACTTTTTGCCGGCGGGTCTTACTTGCAGGTAGCAGGTCGCATGCAGGTTCGAGCTATAAACTATTTCCAGTACAGGTTTCTCAGGTTTCCAGTACTGCTTGATCACACAGACTCACTTTCAGTGACTCTAAAAACTCTGAAACGCCCTGGAGAAATGGGGTTAGAGTCACTGAACATGAGTCTGCGTGATCTCGGAAACATGTAATATAAAGCAGTTTTGAGAAACCTGTACTGGAAATAGTTTATAGCTTGAACCAGCATACGACCTGCGATCTGTGACCTGCAAATGAGATCCGCCGGCTTTTTTCGCGCCATGGGTACTGAATCGGTGGTACTGAATTGACTTACCTGTGTGGTCAATAGTGTTTAGAAAGTCATAGGAAATCTTTCTTCGTTTGTTTCCCTTCAACTCTGTGGCTATAAGTTTGGAAAACACAATCAGTCGTGGATAAAAATGTTATTTACCGGCTGAACTGTGACCAGGGGCTGGAAAATGACCGAGAGAGCGAGGTCACAGTTCTTCTCTATATAGACAGACAAAGCCGGTAAATATTCATGGACGGTGGAACAGATTTCAAATTAAGGGGGCTTATTAGTAGAGGCAATGTTTGGCAAAGCGGGAGGCTAAGTTTACAGAAAACACAAGAAAATATGCTGAAAAGTGGACTCCCGGCTCTTCTGTACATGACAACTTATAATTTTTTTTCCAAAACAAAGTTTATTTTTGTGTCAGTAAATTTTATGAGAACAAACGCGTGCAAATGGTTATTATGACCGTGGACAAAGATAGAGCGAATTTCGTATGACTGTGAAAAATTACGCCACGTTGTGCCGTGCCGTGTTTAAAGCATTTTGATTGGTTGATCCGTCATTTCTCGTGATATGATTGGTTGAATGTTTAACGAGAAGGCGAGGTTCGGTAACATGTTCCGTGCCTTTTCAAAGTCATGAAATCTGCTTCAACTGTATTGTGTACAATACAGTTTTACAATACAATACAATACAGTTTTAATGTGAAAAAAAGCACTTAGCTAATAAGGGTGTATACACCCAGCTAATTTACAGGCTCTCCACAAATAATAATAAATAAAAATATACATTTAAATATATGAATAAATCTGTCAAAAGCTATCTAAAAGTTAATTAAGACCTAAAACTATAACTATTTACATGATTGCACTTTAATTCAATAACGCTTAAAAAGTTTTCCTATTCAACCAGTTTGATAAAGTCTATTTCTTTGATTTGTTTTTTAAAAGATTTAAAGCTGGTGACAGTTCTTAATGAATTAGGAATTGCATTCCAGAGTTTAGGACCGAGGTAGCTCCACGATTTAATGCCGTAGGTAGTGGAGTTACATTTTGGTAGGGTGAGTATAAAGTCGCCCCTTAGGTTGTACGTGACCTTGCGGTATTTTATGAGCTCTTTGATGCTTTGCGGCGATTGTTCATTATGGATAGCATTAAATACTAGCGACGTAATCTTAAGAAGTCTTTGATTCTCTAATGTAGAGAGTCCTAATTCACGCAATAGTTTAGGGTAACTAGTATGTCTATCTCTAAAAACAAATCTGATGGCGCGCTCATTTAATTTCTCTAATTTTGATGTAGCGGTTTTACTGCAAAAATGCCATGTCTCTGAACAATAATTGAAATGTGGAAGGATGAAAGCTAAATACAAGTCCCGTCGTGTTTCTAAAGGGAGCATTTTCTTCATCCGCTTGAGCACTGCGATCTGCTGTGAGACTTTTCTGCAGATCTTGGAAACATGCTTGTCGAATTTTAATTTCTCATCAACAATTACACCGAGCATCTCAAAGTCCGTTGCGGTTGGGATGTTGATATTATCACAGTTGAATACTGGTTTGGTGTTGATTTTTCCCATAACTATGGCTTGGTATTTTGAATTGTTTCTCTTTAGTCCGTTTTCGTCATACCACTTGTCGACAAGCGCAAGGTCCGAGTTGATAGCTTTTTCAACTTCAGCTGGGTCTTTATGTGCATAGAAGATCTGTGTGTCGTCGGCGTAACTCGACAGTTTGCATTGCTTAACAGTGTAGAAAAGATCATTCATGAAAATATTAAATATCAGGGGTCCAAGGACTGACCCTTGAGCTATGCCTTGTGTTACGTCATTCCAGCGTGAGTATTCTCCACCTGTCTTCACTCGTTGTTGACGTTCAGAAAAATAGTTCTCAATGAGTCTTGTAGTTTTGACGTCGGCTCCGTATTCCTTGAATTTGCGAACAATAAGATCATGTGGTAGCGAATCAAAAGCCTTTGACAAGTCCATTGAGACAAGGCCTATTATATTGTGATTATCTAGGTCCTTTCGCCATTCTTCGGTCAGGCTAAGTAGTGCAGTGTCGCAGCCGTGGTGTTTTCTGTACGCGAAGATGTATTTGTGGAGAATATTTCTGAATCCAGGACTTATTCTGGAATTAAATAATGTTTCAAAAACCTTAGACAGAGAAGAAAGTATA
The DNA here is from genome assembly GCA_033964015.1 of Scolanthus callimorphus. NCBI lineage: Eukaryota > Metazoa > Cnidaria > Anthozoa > Actiniaria > Edwardsiidae > Scolanthus > Scolanthus callimorphus. The sequence goes on from CM066922.1 coordinate 9,846,195, forward strand.
GTCAAGGGCCTGTAGTTTGATTTAGTTAATCTACATTCTTTCTTATAGCATGGAGTTATTTCGCCCTTTTTCCACTGTCGAGGGATTTTCCCGGTATCCAGTATGTAGTTAAAAAGCGTACTGTAAGGATCACACAGAACTTCTGCTGACTCTTTGACTGCGCGCGGAGGAACTTGGTCGTAGCCAGTAGCTTTGTTTGCTTTTATTTTACACATGACCTCCTTAACTTCTGTTGGATTTGTATAACTGAGTGTTATGCATCCACTTGTTAGGTCGCTAGGAAAATGTGTGAAGTCATTCATGCGGGTGCTGTTGTCGGGAGTGTTTGATTGGTTCGCATTGGCAGCATTACTGAAGAACTCATTCAAAGTCTCTGCCACCTCCTTTTGATCGCTGATGATTTTGTCATTGTCCTTTAGAATAATACGATTATCATTCTTTTGTTTGCGCGAATTAATGTACGGTCGTATTGTACACCAAAACTTTCTCTGATCAGCATATTTCTCTTTACAAAGTTTCTTGAAGTGTTCCTGTACCGCTTTGCGCCTCATACTTACAACTTTGTTTCGCATAACTCGATAGGATTCCCAGTCAGTACGGTTCCTGGATCTGTAGGATCGTTTTCTCAGTTTGTCGCGTTCTCTCATTGCTTTCCGTATTTCGTCCGTTATGAATACACCTGCTGGTGACGGTCGTCTCTTTATTGTTATAAGCGGGGCATGGTCGTCTAAGACTTGGTCGTATAGTTTATGCCAGCACCAATAAACATCATCAGGGTCGTCGAAGATATAGGAGACTGTGAAAGGCACTGTGGATAGGTCCTCTTGGAACGCGCCCGAATCGAATGATTTAAACGAGCGCTTGATTATAGTTTCCGCTTTAGGTCGCAAAAGACGGGTATTGAGAACTGTGTACACAAGTTCGTGATCGCTTAGGCCTGCGACAATTACCCCAGAGACCTTCGTAAAAGCAGGGACATTTGTAAGAATAACGTCCAGGCAGGATTGCTGTGTCGTGTTTAAAGCATTTTGATTGGTTGATCCGTCATTTCTCGTGATGTGATTGGCTGAATGTTTAACGAGAAGGCGAGGTTTGGTAACATGTTCCGTGCCTTTTCAAAGTCATGAAATCTGCTTCAACTGTATTTATGTGTCGTGCCATGTCTAAGCATTTTGATTGGTTGATCCGTCATTTCTCGCGATGTGATTGGCTGAATGCGCACAAGAAAGCCAGGTACCGTGCCGCGCCGTGACGAAGCAAGAAATAGATTCAATCACACCCAAATTTACACTTGGCAATGGCAAGATCTCCTGAGAGATGTATAGTTGTAATATTTTTAGAATCTGTTTGGAATGCGTGGTGGTGTAAAAAAAATCATTCTGATTGGCTGATTTGAGAGCACGAAAACGAAATCAGCTGGAAGTCATACAAAATCTGGGGTGCTTTCCATTTGCCAAACATTTTTGGTATGAGTTTCCTCTGGTTAAAAATCTGGGGTCTCCAGATCACGTGGTTCATAAAACCGTTGGCCTGGGACCGTTATCTCGAAGGGGCTGTTTTACCACTCTACTGATAGTGAGAACCCTGTAATAACCCAACCTGAGAGGATATTGTTTTACCTGCTTCAAGAGCATCTTCATCTTCTTGTGATACAAGTTTCTGGGTTTTACTCTTCATATCCTTAAAAGTCAAGAACTTGATCAACCTTTTTAGTTTATCCTAAAAATGAAAAATAAAGAAACTTTATGACATTATTCATGAGGTAAGCCACCAGCCTCGCCCCTAGGCGTCTCTATTTAGTAGGAGCAGAGATAGGTCGCCACAGCACGAAACCTAGCGAGTGTACAGCTCTGGTACTACTCTTCGCAGTAGACCGTTACACCTCTGTCTTAAATTGATCGCGTGATCACCTTTTTATGTACCGTACATACGTGATGCGTTGTTTATGTAACAGGTGCATTCTAGTGATTTTCGAGGCGAGAGCAACTGTGAGCGTACTAGCGCCTAAGGCCTCGTGGGAAGGGTAAGCCTTCCCAAGATTCATTGCGCACTTGCTACTACTATTCCTCTGCTCTGGTAGCGAGTGCACAATGAATCTTGGGAACAGTTCGTTGATGCAAAGGATCAAGGGAGGGCTTACCCTTCCCATGAGGCCTTTCGCGCTAGTACGCTCCCAGTTGCTCTCACCTTGAAAATCATTAGACTGCGCCGGGGTACGAGGCAGGGTAATCATTTCGTTTTGTTATCTTGTCAAATGAATTAAATTCTCATAACACTATGCATCAGGAATAAATGTCACCTAAGTAAACTACTGGTAGCCTCCCTGCAGGCTCTCTTTGTTTCTTGTGTAGAGCACGCCCGAAAAATGGCTTGCCTTGTGGCTCGCTGCGCACATTTGTATGGGATTCCTGCACATTCACTTTTGTTGGAGCTCTGTACAAGACAGCTGTCAAAAAAGCTTCAAACAAAAATCAAGCCTCAAAAACAATGTGCACACTCTTTCCACAGGAAGCCCACAGCGTGTGCTCTTCCACCCCCGTGCTTTGGTGACTTTGTATCACATAGATTTTTGTAATTATTGTTGCTAGATATTGCTGACCCGTTGCTGTAATTCAGTTTCAACTGCAATGGCATTCGAATAAACCTATTTATTATTATTACTAGAAGTTTCTAATAGAAAGTGAGTGCTCGGAGGACGGCAACAGATAAATTTCGTACAAATTCATCCAAAAGATAACTTTCATCTGTGGATATAAGTTTATCCAAATATGATTTTTTTTTCGAAAAGCGGTGCTGCCAATGAATTTTATTAATGGGAGAGTATTTTATCTGCGAATTGAGGTCGATTTAACTGTATGATTTTTACGTACAACCATTACATGCGACACGCTTATGACATGCGGCAGTTAGCCCTGATTTAGACACTCAAGACTTGTCGTAGAGGAGTCTTAGGGGTGATTAAGGCTTTGCAAGTCGAGTCGTACGCTGACGCGGGCGTGCGTGTTACATGCAAAGGTTGTACGCAAAAATTGCACAGTCTGAATCATTTGTGGAGAACATTTTATTGGGCAGTTAACAAAAGTGATAGAGGTGATACTTGTGTGTGAGTTGTTAGAGGAATTCCAAAAATTTTATCGCTCAACATTTATATTTTTGGGGATACTGAAGCAGGTTTTTATGACATTTGACTGCTGTTTCGCATTTTCTTTAGGTTCATACGTCATCACTTTTGTAGTGGTATGTCTGGAAGTTTTCGAAGAAAACAAAGCAATGTATTGACAATCAACAAGTTTGTTAAATTCAACACAAGGTTAACTTTAATAACAAGGTTATTGGGTTATAAAAGTTGAATAACATGATATGTAGTTGTTCTTGTAAGTTCGTGGAATCATAGCCATACTGTCAGTATAGTTTTCAAATGATTGCAGTAATGGCTTGGGCCAAAGTGTCATATGTTACAAGGTTATGAATTGGAATATAAAAGTTGAATAGGAACATGTATGATTTTAAAAAAACGTTAACATATATGTTTGCTAATGTTCGTACCCGAAATATGTAGGTCGGGTGATTTGGTGTTCATATTAGAAATACAAGATTTAACAATAAACAGAATAACATGATATCATAGCCATACTGTTGGTACAGTTATTAAACGATTGCAGTAATAGCTTGTGTCAGATTGTTATATGTGAATGACCAGACTTTTTCGTAGGACTGCAATATAGTTGAAATTACATCATCTTCTGCAGCTGATTGTAAGTCAAGTTCAGGGTTTATCATGTGGATGAATGATTTCGTGATTTCGTTATTCAAACGAAGCTGCACGGTTTTTACACTTGTCTGGGGTTTAACCATTACACGAAGACTCCAGTGCGCGGGGCACATGGTAGGTAGCTGTATCAATTTGCATGCTTTGCATATGGCTTTGTTTGGTGAGAGAATTTCAATCATTAACTTGTTACAACCAATGCATGCTGTAGATTTTGATGCTTGGTGCACACCTAAAATCTTGCCGGTGACAGATTTTGATGTGGATATGTGTTGTTCGTGGGCTACAACAGGCTGGTCAAATGGGTTTGTTTCTGATGCCTCAAAATCTTCATTTCTTGGTGTGTTCAGGTAATGTTCGTATTTGGTTGCTTTCACTCGCACATTTTTTAATTCATAGGTTTTGTTGAGCTGCAAGGTTCCAACATGATTTCCCCACATAACAAGTCTTATTTGAGCTGTCGGGTCTACAATAGTCACGTCTTCTTTTTTTTGGTTTTTCCATACCTTGTTGGTACTTCAGAATCTGGTTCTATGTGGACCACTTTACATTTGATGGAGATTAGCTGTTCTTTGGCAAGCTTTTGCACAGATGCTAAGTTAACTTGTTTTCCAGCAGTTGATGCAGCTAACTCTTCAGAGAAGGCAAAATCTATGTCATCAGGTTGCAGGGGTGTTATTTTTGTGTATTTTGTTATCGCGATTTCATCAGATTGGTCACCGGATCGTTTCAAGTTCTTCATCTTTACTGGACTTTTTGTAGTTGCTATGGTTGCCAGCTCTGATCTTTTTTCTGGTGAATAACAGACTGCTTGGATTGGTTTTTCTTTGCACTGTATGATGCAGTTAAAGTACTTTCTGTGAGACTCATCAGCATGTTTGACTTCAGTGATTTTGTGCAGATAGCCTAGTAGTAGATGATTTTAATGCAGTTAATCTGTCATAGCTCATTGGTTTTATCACACAAGAAGACAAAGTTTTCACTCTACTCAAAGCTACATATGAAACACTGGAGTCTTTTCTGATTTTCCAATATCAATCCATGCTTTAGGTAGTGTAAGCCCTTGGCTTTTATGAATTGTAATAGACCATGAGAGTTTAAGGGGCAACTGTTGTCTTTCGTGGAGGCCATCTGTTAAGTTAGCTGTTGCTGTTATGGGACATATGGGAACGCAAGATGGAATGGTATCACTAATAGATGGACCAGTGTAATTATCAAACTGCACAATTACTGCAATTGGCAAGTTAGGAGGGTCTATGCCTGTTTGAAATATTATGTGTTTAACAACTCCTGTAGCTCCATTACAAAGACCAACACTGGGCCATAAATTCATGGTCAACATGACTTTTGATTGTTTTGCAAGACGAAGTAGTGGTTCTAAGCCTGACATATCATCTGAGCTAACATTCTTTGCTAAAGCTGATGAATGATGAGCATTGATGGAAGCTATGGGCTGTTGTAGCTTAGTAAGCTGTTCATCATTGTAGTTTCTAACTTCTTCATTACTGTAAAATAATCTATTGCATCATCAAAGTAGTCGAGATTTGGAATATTTCCTGGCTGACGTGTTAACAGAAGATTCCAATCATCAATAGTTGATTGACCTTTACGAAGTCTAAGTAGTAATTCTCTAAACTGATTTTGCTGTTGATCAGCTCCCTGTACTCTTTGATTGACTGTCAGCTTGATAACCTTGTCAAACATTTTGTAAGCAAGATAACCCTGATCTCCTATATTATTACTTGGTTTAGCATGGTAAAGTGGCTTATCTGCTACTGGTGGTAACTGGCCTGGGTCACCTGTAAGTATAATTGAGAACCCTCCAAAGGGCTGCTCACAATATCCACTAGCTTGTTTACACCGTTTGTCAATCCAGCCAAATGTTTTCTGTCCTAGCATTGAATACTCATCAATTATAATATAATTTATGCTTTTTAGACTTTCTTGCAATCTTGTTAAACTTTGACCAGTCAGATCGTTATTTCCTCGTGGTCCAACAGGGAGTTTTAACAAGGAGTGAATTGTAAGTCCTCTGATATTGAATGCAGCTTTGCCAGTAGTGGCAGTAATAGCACATTTATGCCTTAAAAGTCCACGGATTGCGTTAATGAGGTAGCTCTTTCCTGTACCAGCTACACCATTTATTATCATACAAAGAGGCTCTTGGATATTAGAGTCTGAATGTGACTTTACAATATTATAAGCTACAGCTTGCATTTCACTGAAAGTGTTACAGTCAATAATATCAAAGCTGGTTTGAAGGTTACAAACATTCTCTTCCTTTCTAGTTTTTATCCATGTTGGCATTTCTCCAATTTGTTGATCTGTATAATGATTTCTGTCTTGTTGCCAGTCACATTGAGACTGGTGATTGCTGCTGTTATTGTTATTATCAAATGATAGATCACATAAAGTCATCCATTCTTCTCGTTCATTTGGAGATGAATTATCATTGGGTGTATCAATTAAACCGGCATTTCAATTCCTTCTCGTTACTTTTTTTACGTAAGCAATAATTTGTGCTACAACGAGTGTGTCTTTGAACCATATTTAGAAGATCACAATAATCTGAATCCATATCATAATCAGGAATGTCTTGGTGCCTTCTCTGACAAGGATGAGTGTCAGGCCTTATCCACAAATTTTCTTCTGGGGGATTTGGATTGACAGTTGAAAGTAACCAATCTACATATTTACAAGCTATTTCAGCAGCTTCATTACCAGCAAGTATGTCTTGATCAAGCTGTGAAGTATCTGTGTTTAGTTCATGCTCATCTTTCCATTTTTGAGCTAAAAAGCCTTTGAGTGCAACTTTAGTGAGTTCACATAACCCTGGATCATTTTTCAATTTGGCTGTGCCATGGCAGTGAATGCTACCTCTACCCTGATATTCATAGCGATACCAATGCCACTTTGCACCAAGAGTGTTATAAAGCCAGTGTTTAATAAAACTGTCTAGCCTTTGTGTAAAAACCAGTCCACTAAATGTGGGTTATTAATGACATTTTGTCGTTTGTCGTTTACAATATTAGTGCTTCACCAAACAAAGCATGCAATTCTGGCCAGTGCATATCAGCAGATGAAAACGTAAAAAAGAATGTTGGAGTGCCAACTGTGGTAATAATAGCTTTAAATCTTCTCTAACCTTATGCCAATATGCATTTGTTCCTCCTATGTTTGCAACATATCGTGAGACTTTTGACATAAAAAGTGCTGAATTATTATTTGAAGCCATCTCTTTTAATTCATCAATTGTCAAATGAGCTTCACCTGGATTTTGCCTTAAAAATATCCCACTCTGCTGCAATGTTCTTTTTCTCAGAATCATGTCAAAAGCCCAATATGAAAATCTTGGGTGGGTAGCAAATCGGTAATACCATTGTTAGTTTGTTTTGTAGCAAATTTTAGTAAATGTTTGATACTTTCATGAAATGACACATTCTTCATAACAGATGGATTGGTAGGATCACCTTTTCCATCAGGAAATAAAGTAGGAAATGCCATGGTGGCAAGAAATGGTGTATTGTACTCATTTAAAGGTTCATTGTCATAAGAGGGCCAATTCATTGGCGTGTCTCTAGACAGTTGGTTCTTAATTGCTTCCAATTCTTGTTCCTTGTGTTGGCTAACAGGTAAAAAACTACTCATTTCTGTTGACTTGTCATATACAACATCATCTACATCTTGACCTGTGGTAGTTGGCACATTTGGTTCATTTGGTTCTTCTAATAGTATGTCATTGTCAGAATCAACTGTCAAAATGCCACAAGGAATGCCGTTTTCTGGTAAAGAGTTTAATGCATTATTATCAAGAGTCACATCGGAGTAATGTGGATTATTCTGTATAAGCCACAGTAAAGCGTTATAGACATTCTGTCTCCTGACATTGACATCTTTAAAGGTGTTGTTTTTACCTTTAACTTTTACTATTATGATGGGTATATCATTGGGATATCTTGGCAAAGATGATGCAAGTGTTTAACATTCTGTGGCAGATTTATACAATGACCAGAATAACCCCTTTGACCACCTGGTTTAATATAAATTCTCATAATAGGTAGTGCACGAGCAATCAACATTTCTTCTGTTTGAGTGAGCTCTTGTAATTCTTGTGGGACAGGTGCTGGTATCATAAAATTTTCAGCAGAAAATGCTTTGGGGTTATGCTTATCTCTGGAACATCGCCGACAAGTAAAAGAATTAATGTGTTGCTCTTTTAATGGCCATGCTTCTTTGCAAATTTTACACTGATTCACTGAGTATTGAAGAGACTGATGAAATTTCTGCATGTTCGATTTTGCCCAAGTTTGTTCATGTAGGGGACCATTAAATGTTTCATCAAATTCTTTTAAATAGTTTTGGTGTGCATCTAGTTGTGATTCACGTACTAAAGGATTTTCAACATTGATTGTGTTAACTATTGTACCAGAAGCATTTTCTGTATGAGTTTCTTGTAACACAATGTTAGCATTATCAGAAGTTGTTTGAGAATCATTGTTATTTGTCAAAACACTTTGACTATCACGTTCCTGTTTTTTGTTCTTATACTGTTCCCTTTCTTTTGAAAGTCTCTTTGCTCTAGATTCTGGTGTCTCACGTGATCTCTGGATTCTTTTGTACTCTCGTTGTTTTGCCCGTTTTTCAGCTGTGGCTTCTGGAGTGTCACTAAATATTTTAGCTCTCTTATTTTCATTAAACTGTGACATTCCTTTTTTCTCTGTACTTTCTAAAATCTTTCTTTTCTGATCAGTGATTGCATTTATATTTGGAAGATTTTGATTTCGTACTACTGAAACATAATGTAAACCATTTATGTAACCCAAAAAGAGCACAGGTGTGTGTACAACTGGAGTTATAACAGGAGTTATTAGTTTTGCAGGTGACCCTTCAGTTGAGTCAGTTATATGAATGAAACAATTTAAGGCATTGGACACAGCTTGGATAACAATGTTATCACACCAAGTCTGTGGTTGAGACATTTCTAAGATGTAACTTTGCCAGCAGTTACCTGAAAAACTCTCAATATAATGTTCTGCATGGTTATTTAAGTGATTAATTCCTGCCATACGGATTTCATGATGCCTTTCAGGTTGACCAAAAATCTGATGTGAGCAAGCTCGAAAAAAACATGAGCCATCACCACCAACATCAACAGGTGATAAATTAAGTAATGACAACTTTCGAACTAAAATACTCCAAGGTGATACAATATTTGAACCATTTCTAAACATACCACCTTTCAAATCAGGCACTGTACTATCGCATGATGCAACATTTCTGTTAAGTTTATATATTACGTACTGTAGGTCACTGTGCTGTTTTTTAGCAACAAATGGCTTTGTGATACTTGGTGAACAAAAATATTGGCTGAAAAAACTGCCACTTCGTTGAAGGGAAAGCACAAAAAAGTACTTATAATTGCTGGCCAACTTATAAATTTGTGATGAATAAGGAACAACTTTTCTAAGCAAGCATTTCAATTTCTTTCTGATTTGTCTCTTACGTAAAAGTTGCAATATTTTGTTTCTGGAAAATCTCGAGGGAGCACGATCTCTGCATCGTTTAGGTTTCCTAACTACCTCAACATATTTTCTGATAGAAGGTCTATAGCAAATCCATGCAAGTTAGCATTACTTATTAACTTCGAGTCTGAGGTCATCGCAGCTTTCAAAGTTCTGTTACCGCTATCAGTTATCTCAATTGAAGCAGAGACATGGTCACCAATATTGTTTGGGTCGTTGCACAGTGTTATGGGCTGTTTCATATCCCCAAGGCTTAAAGCTCTCAAGTTGAGATTGAATTTCTTATGGATCGGTCGCGAAGGGTGATTGACTGCCCGCTGTAATAGTCGGGTCGAATTAACTGCCCGCTGTAATAGTCGGGTTGAATTAACTGCCCGCTGTAATAGTCGGGTTGAATTAACTGCCCGCTGTAATAGTCGGGTTGAATTAACTGCCCGCTGTAATAGTCGGGTTGGATTAACTGCCCGCTGTAATAGTCGGGTTGACGGGAGTTTTGGCATACGAGCCAAACGTTCTGAGCTCGAAAAACAAATCAGCCATGACTGAGGAACTATGCCTTTATTTAGCGGAGCTGAAACACTACGAATTTGGCGAGTTTTTTCACCAAAATCGTTTGACAACATACTCTGAAAGCTGCGATAACTTCTACGAAAGTATTGAAAATAATTCATTGCTTTTACCTACCCGAAATCGAAGATAAAACCCAAACCACAAATCCACGACCACACAACACGACCAAAGCTGAGAACTTCTCACATCGCCACGTGCAAGATTGCACAACTTACTTCGTCACTGAATCGATTGTTCTTCGTATAACATAGTAAAAAGGCGTAAATTCCCGAAATTATTCCAGATATTAGCAAAATAAGTACCAGAATATATTGTAGAACAATATTTGAATTGTATTATATTAAATTTCTGCTTTATCTCGCAACACATTCTCTGTAATTAATTTTTACCGTTGCACAGATCAGTCGACCGGGAAGCCTGTGGGAATCGATTGTTCTTCGTATAACATAGTAAAAAGGCGTAAATTCCGAAATTATTCCAGATATTAGCAAAATAAGTACCAGAATATATTGTAGAACAATATTTGAATTGTATTATATTAAATTTCTGCTTTATCTCGCAACACATTCTCTGTAATTAATTTTTACCGTTGCACAGATCAGTCGACCGGGAAGCCTGTGGTGTGGACATGAAAAATCGCACCCACTATATACAACTCGCGCATGCGCTATACCAAGATACCGGGAAGAGTCGACCGGGAAGCCTGTGGTGTGGACATGAAAAATCGCACCCACTATATACAACTCGCGAATGCGCTATACCAGCATTAGACTTGCTCTCCGGTCGCTGCGCTCCCTCCGAGCAATTATTAAAGAAAGCATTTAGAAAACGAAAAACTTAAGTAAACATAAGTAAACATGTAAGAATTTCACAGAAGTCCTGCCATCTTTAAAATTATTTTATCTGTTTCCATCAGAGTTTGTTTTCAGTACTACTACAGATGATAAATGAACTTAAATAGTTATTATAATAATATTAACTGCTTCCTGAGAAGTGCCAAAAAGAAGGCAATCGTTTTCAAGTTATTCTATCTAAAAATTGTTCCCACTCTTTTCAGTCTAAATTACTCGATTTCATAAACTGGGTTTGAGGAAAAAACTGGATATCAGTACGGTACCTTATTTCTCCTCATAAGAAATATGATGTCTTCAATACTCATAAATCGGCCTCCTCTCATATTGGTTACTTCAGCAGCTCTCACAATCTGTGAATTACAAAGAATTTAAAATAAGCTTGACATGAAACTGAAAATGACATGGTTACAGCATTTATTATGTGGATGATTTGGTCTTTCACCTCTCTTTGTTTTGGCTGACAGAACAAAACTAATTCAATGTTCAGTTTTTCTTACTAACAACATAGGCGGCAGACCCGGGGGGACAGGGGACCCACTTTTTGAACTGGGGTGGCTGAGAACCCCCACTTTTTAAAGCTAGATATATTTTTTGTATTTACACGTAAAGAAGAAAAAGAACAGAAGAACAGATGTGTGTCCTTTTTGTTTCTGTTTTGACATTAGGCTCATAGAACGCAGGGGTTAAGATTACATTGTGACATATTTTCATCAAAATGTATATGGGGTAAAAACATGAAAAAACAAAATTATGTGTCCACTTCATTTTTTGCCTCTTTGGCACCCCAACTTTTTAGGGTGTTCCGCCGCCCCTGAACAATAATATAGAGCTCAAGCCAGGTATACATGATCGGGGGCCTGATCCTCCACAGGCATCTCTTGGCTCAAATCCCAAAGTAAAACAAAGCATGGGGTTCCTGTGCTGGGGCAAAAACATGCGAAGAAGACTAGGCACAAATAAAAATCGAGGGGCTTACCACAGGAAGTCCAAATCATGTCACACAAAAAGACACCTCTGATGGCTATATCTTTGTGTTTGCACATTTTACACCCTCATAATGTTTTGGATATCTATCACATTCCTGCAAGTTTTTGCCCAAATATGTTTTCAAGCAATTTTGATCGAATCTTATCTAATAGACCTATTCTGCTTTGGCGTAATGTTTTCCCATTTCAGATCACATGGCTTTCATTTGAATATTATGTCTTTGTGTTTGGGATGCTTCCATATTTATATATCCTTCTGTGCATAACAGATAAAGAAAGAGAGAATACTCATGGGAACGCCACGTGATCTGAAATGGGAAAACATAACGCCCAAGCCGAATAGGTCTATTGCGATCAACTCTGTCTTGTTGTTTTTGATTAATATATAGATTTAGCCACTGGCTAAAAGCGGAGCTCCCGGTTACATATTTTTATAAAAGGGTGCGTTAACCTATCTTGTTGGGCCGTTGCTAGGGAAAATTATAAGTCCTGCAAAAGATTAATAATGTGACGTGTCGCGACGTCACTTGCTACAGAAAACATTCTTGTTCTCCATTGCCATACTTGCAAATTCAGATTTTTTTATGTTGCATTTCAAAGAGCTCCATACCCACATACTCCGGATGTTTTCACGACTGTACCCAAGTTTGTTCGCCTAGCGATGTTGCCTTCTCGAGATATAGACTTTTCTAGATTTAATAACGTCATCGATGACGTCATGTCACGTGATCTTGGTAGTGCACCCTCCTTGCCTCCAAAATAAGTTTACCCAAGTTTGGTCACCTAGCGATGTTGCCTTCCTGAGATATTCACTTTTCTAGTTTTGATGATGTCATGTCACGTGACCTTGGTAGTGCACCCCCCTTGCGTCCAAAATAACTTTACACAAGTTTGGTCACCTAGCAATGTCGCGTTCTCGAGATATAGACTTTTCTAGTTTTGATGACGTCATCGATGACGTCATGTCACGTTACCTTGGAAGTGAACTCCCCTTGCCTAAAAAATAACTTTATCCAAGTTTGGTCACCTAGCAATGTTGCCTTCTTGAGATATTGACTTTTCTAGTTTTGATGATGTCATCGATGGCGTCATGTCACGTGACCTTGGTGGTGCATCCCCCTTACCTCCAAAATAACTTTACCAAAGTTTGGTCACCTAGCGATGTTGTCTGCTTGAGATATTGACTTTTCTACTTTTGATGATGTCATCGATGGTGTCATGTCACATGACCTTGGTGTTGCACCACCCCATACCTCCAAAATAACTTTACCAAAGTTTGGTCACCTAGCGATGTTGTCTGCTTGAGATATTGACTTTTCTACTTTTGATGATGTCATCGATGGTGTCATGTCACGTGATCTTGGTAGTGCACCCCCCTTGCCTCCAGAATAACTTTACCCAAGTTGGTCACCTATCGATGTTGCCTTCTTGAGATATTGATTTTTCTAGTTTCGATGACGTCATTCCGGACGAATGAACGAACAAACGAACGAACGCACAAACCGGAAGTCCATGACAGAATCGTTGGATGCATATACACTTTTTTTTGTTCCATTTTCTCCTGCATGTAGCTATGGGGCTACATGCAGAAGAAAAAGGCTATGCATGTAGCTTCGGCGCCCGCGGGAGCTCCGCTATGAGTACTCCAAAATCAAGGTTTTTTATTGCATTTTTTATATGTTTTTGTTAATCCAGTACCCCACACAACCAACCAAGAGCCCCCTCTGGGGGGATGTGAGATGTTTATGTTCCAATAGCACCTCATCTGGGGATGTGTATTTTCATGCCAGTACTCCCACACAAATTTTAGAAATGCTTTAATCGGGAGAGTGGGAAGGCCTATTTTTATGTCAGTATTCCCACACAACTTTTAGAAAAACCCCTTTTGGGGGATGCCTGTTTTATGCCCGAACTCCCACACAACTTTAAACTTAACAATTTGGGGACATGTTTTTTTTAATACTGGTAGTGAGACCCTGTACAACCCCCAGGGGGTTGATGATACCCATCAAGAAATTTCCGTCATTCCATTTTTATCGTCTTGTCATCTTCATCCCAGACCAAAAAATATGGGAGTCCCCCCTGGGGTACAACCCCAAATTATAACAATATTATGCACCCTCACAAAAGGCAGACTCATTATAAAATACAGTATACCACACATCAAAATTTTGGAATACCTCTAAGGGAATACCTTAGCCAGTTGATAGCTTAATAAACACTTACCAAGCTTGCAATCTGTTGATGCACAATTTCTTCAATAATTGCTGCCGACTCCAGGGAGGGTCTATGACAGTCTCCAAACGCATGCCTGCAGTAAATTATATGACCAGCATTTACCTCTTTAGTACTGCCTGAACAACTCATATGCCCTTTCTTATATAGGGGCAAACATTCACTTTTTTGGACTGGTGCCTCAATAAAATATTCTAGTCACCAAATAGATTAAGTTTATAAGCCATCAGCAACGACCAAAACTTGGATAAACGGTATCCACAATTTCACCGAGGCACTCGGTGCCTTTCATTTTATTAGGCACAGTTTCATGGTTTCTTTTGTCCAAATGTTCGGTTTTAGAAAGCTATATAACAGTTTGCAGATCTGCGTTATTTTCTGTGCGGTTCTTCGTTGTTGTTTTTCCATCCTCTTTTTTTTCGATGCCCGTCCACCCTCGTTTGGATGTATTTCCCATACATTTCTTGTAAAAAAATAAGCCAGAATACAAAGTTTTGAAAAGTCATATGCCACTATTCAAGCAATCTTCACCAAACTTTGCAATTTTACTGATACTGTCACGTGATATTGTGAACCAATCAGAATTGTTTGTATGCATCAGGCTGGCACGTGATGAGACGGGCGGCCATCTTGAAATAAAACGAGGTCAGAAACACAACAGATAGGTATGGATGTGTAGAATTGAATTCCATTTTCTGATCACTATTATATATCATTAAGCAATATTGCGTGATCAAGGCCTATTAGCAAGTTGTAGCAGCTTTCATTCCCAAACCACTTCAAATTTGGTGGAGCGCATTTGAGGCAGTTGGTTATCTTCAAAGTGATAATTGGCTAGCAGTCACAGAATGGAGGTTATTAAGAGGTCTTGTAGACCGAGGTCTTGTAGTACGGACCGAGCAATAGCGAGACAGAGGTCTGATATTTTCCGTACAGACCGAGCAAGCGAGGTTAATAATTTGTTTATTATATGGCTCAATTAAATTTGACTTTTTGCTTTGTCTTCATCCAGGACACCGGGCTAAATATGGAAAATATAGTCCATGGGCAATACGCAAAATACAGCCCGTGCGCCAGCCAATCAGATCACAGGAAACTGTCAAGCCATATAATAAATGTGATTATTGAAGGTGAAGGCATTAGGCTATAGCTCTGTGAGCGAAAATTTTGCATTTCAGGGATTTTTTTGTTTTGTTTTTGTTTGTTTGCTTCTTTTTTTTAGGGGGGGGGGGGGGGGGGGTTGGGATTATTATCTTATTATCCCATACTGCACCGTATCTGGTAAAAACAACCAAGAAAAATCAAAACACATTGTATTCTTTAGGGTTGTTTTTTTGCCTAGAAATTGTTGAAAATTTCTGTGGCTAAATATTTGAGGGCTTTTCCTGGATTTCCAAAGGTCATCCCTACCATTTTCACCTTGGAGACCCCCCCCCCCCCCCCCCCCCCCTAAGCATTTACCGCAGATGCAAAATTATTTCCTTTAAAAAAATCACACCCTTCCCATAATACACTGTTTTGCTACTATTAAAACAGAGACTTCACAAAAAATGTTTTTGGCTCTATAGCATTTTACCACACAAAGGAAAGAAAAACTCTTAAATGTACAAAGCCTTTGCATAAGGGACTGTTCGTAAAATACGTCGCAGGGGGGGGGGGGGGCTGGTGGTTTTATAGGGGGGGGTAAATTTTGCAGAACGTCGAAAAATTTGGGGGTAAATTTTAAGAACACGCGAAACTTTTGGGGGGTGCATTTCAGTGTCATGCAAATTTTCAACAGGCTAGGATTGAGATTGAGTGTGATTGCATGAAACACAGAACACTGTATTGAATCCGGATGACTTCTGCTGAACTTCTCTTCTCTTTTCTTGCCATTTTAGAGCTTGTCTACCGGTACATCCTCGTCAACAATCGTACTTACTTTAGACGCCATTTGGAAAATAGGAGACTGATACTAGCTTTGGATTAGCGCACAGGGGGAGGGGGGTAAAATTTCAAATAGCAGTTTTTCGAAGGGGGTAGAAATTGAAACTACTTTTTTTGTATGGGTGTAAGTTTTCAGAAAACTACAAGCAGAAAAAACCACCAGCCCCCTGCGACGTAATTAACGAACAGTCCCTAAAATCCAAGTTTCTGAAGCCCTGTATCATGTAAAGAAAAACAAAGCATTTATTATGGACATGGTGTGTTGACTCACTTGAAGCTAAACACTGGGTTCAACTAACCTCTTACCTTTGATTTTAACTTCTAGGATTGTTTAATAAATTGAAACTCATGCATATTGTGGTGAATTTGATAATTTGTTGTCCTTAATAATCATGTTTACAACTGGCAGTTCCTGTTTCCCTCGGGTATAAATGTTATATTTAGAACACTAAACAGTTCTATTTTTTTCGTCACAGATATCTTGTCAGCTGGATGCTTTGTAATCAATACAGAGAGTGAGTCATTTGCTTCAAGCAGAAGCCAGGGACATACAAAGATATGGAACAATCACTGATTTCCTAATAAACAGTGGGGTGTGTGGAGCCATGAGACAATCAGTTTCCTTCCTGAAAAGCACTATCTTTGAGACAAAAGAATCTGTGATCAGTTTGCTAGACAAAAAGGACATTTGCAAATGAAATGCAAAAACTTTGGTTATATCACCCTCAAGAAAGAAATATCAAGTTGGTTTTCTTAATTAAACAGATCTTAGCAAAGAAACCACTGATAAACAAGGGCAATTAACATTCTGACCACACAGAGGCAACATCAACATAGCAAGGTAAATAGATAAAAACAACAAAATGGTTAATTTAGAGTCCTTAATTAACTAATTGGACACTGGGAAACCATAACTTTCACTTGTGTTGAATATCATGAGGTTTGTTTATACCAAAGTTGGTTAGAGTAGAAACATGTTAGAAGCCAAAGATATAAATAAACACCAAAAAGCTGACAAATATAGAGTACAATATGAGATCCTTGTGTGCACTTGAGAATTTATGATTCACTGCTCAAGAATGGACACTCCTTTATTATCTTACAAACACCTCTAAGCATCAGACCATGGAACACTGAGAGAAACATACTCTAAAGTTATCAAATTGACAGAATAATCATTACTAAAAAGCCCCCCTTGGGTTATAATAAGGCACTTAGGGTTGGATACTTCAGTACTCTAAGGCTACTACCACTAATTTGCCACAAATTCACAAGGTAATCCGGAATTATGGCACCCTATAGTATCATATCCAACACTCATCTGCCCAAGTGGTGGTCAGAAACCACAAATTAACTATTACTGTACCCGCACTGTATGCTTCAATTATAAAAGAGATCTTGAGGTGGGATTAGAAAACTTTGCAGACTTTTTCTATGGGCAGTACAAAGCGTGGAATTTGTTCGATTAACCTTATTAGCTGTATGCACGTGTGAGTTGTCAACAACACTGTTAAATCTACAATACAAAGCGTTATCCGTTTATAACCTTAGGGCGAAATGAGCCACATGTGTAAAACTAAAATCCCAAAAACAAATTGTCCACGAATTGAGTGACATGCCTTGACACGCTTTTCCTAACCGCGGCGGCATTTTTGCGGCAGATTTTTCAATTTTCACAAAAGTTAGCGGTGCTTCCGTGGGAAAATACTTGAGACATTCTATCACCTTGCGATCTGCCCCCGTGCTTCCGGTTTGCCGATTTGGTACAAAAGACTGTCGATCAAAACTTTAGCTGAAGAAGAATTGGCAAACTTGGAAAACAGGAAATCCTAAGAGTTGCATTGACAGGGCCTCTGCGGTGCCGAAATAAAAGCCAAAATGGGCGGACTTGGAGACGTCTACGACTAGCGTGCGCTCATTGATCAGTAGATCACGTATCTTTATGTGTGAACCCGCCAGTCGCATATTGGAGCACTTCAACGGGTCAAAACATTAGTTTAACTGTCCGAAAACTAACAAAGCAGTTAATGAGAGACCTCCAGCGTAGAAAGACGATTACATTTATCACTGCAATCTCGAAATCGCCTCCTAAATAACACTAAAAGCCTGAAGAGTGGTTCCTGAGATCGGCACACACGGTCTTTGTTTGACGAACACGGGCATTCTTTCATTTAGTCTCGGACTAACTTTTTAGTACGGGTAAGTATTGAAATGTTCCATTATTTTTCTTCTAAAATACATATCAATTTTCCACAGGAAGTCCCTCCTTAATTCGTACTTACATCATGCTCTGTATTTCAGCTTGGAACCAAAGCTTGGGCACGTTTTTCGATCCTACGTTTACGGGACTCGGCGAAGGAGTTGGCGGTGTTTCGTTAGCGGGGGCTGAAACAGACAACCGGAAATGAAGTTTCCTTTACTCGCCATGAGTGAATAAAGCAGAATAAAGTAGTAGGAAGTACTTCAAAGGAAGAACACCCTTTTAGTTTATCATTTGTATAAGTAAGCTCTTGGTATATGCCGGGGATAAGATGCTCCATGCGTAAAATTGCAGACATTGCCGTTCAACTCAAATCCAAGATGGCCGCCACTAGGTGAGTAGAAATTCTTAAATTGAGTCCACATACGTCGTTTTAAATCTTACCCCTGTCTTTCCAGAGCTAGTTAACGTTGTACCATCCTTATTTTTCTCGGATTTCTTGGTTTTTGACTTCGATTTCGTCATATTTTTAGGAAATACGCTTAGCGGTTAGAAGTTCAAGTTCGATCTTATGTAGACCGGAAGTGAAATGTACTCCCATGATGCTTACGTAAAAAACGCGGGAAACTAAACAGCCAATCAGAAGCCGTATTATATCGCGACACGCTTCAGTGAACTCAATGTCAAAACATTTCCCTTCCAAACGCACGTACAAGCCTTAGCAAAGCAGTATGCTGTTATCCGGGCAAATATAGGATCTAAAGTGCTTCAACTCTATGGCTTTTGTTTTCAAGTAATAAATCACTTAGTCGCTAGAACAGGAAAATTTCTTCAGCCAAAGCTGATAGACGAAAAACATTTCCTTTTATGCTCTCAACTCTCAATCTAGAGTGACGCTCAACCCTAGCTATTTCCTCGCAGTAGAATTGAGGCGGTAGAATCATTTACACTGATACCAAGGAATTGTTTTTATCACTTTTATCCTTGAACTCTAATAGTGAGTCCAATACGTTGAGCGAAGTTGTCAATGATACGTTTTGTCGGTAAAGTTTGCCGACCGAAGTTCGAAAGAAGTCAATAAAACTTGGCAGGACCTTAAAAGCCGGTGACCCACGTGGAAACTAACCGATTTAATTGATGAAATTCACACTCGCATGTCCATAAACCGCCTCACGAAACAATAATCGCCGTGAAATAGGAAACCGCACGAAGAGCCGAGAATCTAGCGTGAATCATTGGAATGTTGAGGGCGCCCGGTGATTGGCTGGTCACCCCTTGTGGGCGGGGGATAAGAAGTAAATACCGCATGCTGATTGGTTAATAAGCTGTACTTCCTTAACGCAACAAGCCAACGAAGCACAGATGTCAAATCCGAAGGGGAGTGGTTGGCCAAAAGTTTTTATTCTGTTTCACTATCCGGTTGAACGCCGAGCTAGCCACACAGCGTTCTCGTGGCTGAGACTAAAATTGTGGTTTTTCACATTGCAGAACCATGACCACGACTGAAAACCCCGGACCTCGTAAAATCAAAGGAGAACGTTCGCTTGTAGAGGCCTTAGCTGAATATCCAGGAGAACTAGTGAAAACGGACTCTCCAAATTTTGTTTGTAGCGTTTTACCAAGCCACTGGAGATGCAATAAGACGCTGCCGGTTGCATTCAAAGTTGTCTCGCTCGGAGATATACCCGATGGAGTAATCGTTTCCATTGCGGCGGGGAACGACGAGAATTTTTCCGCCGAGCTCCGAAATGCAACCGCCGTGATGAAGAATCAAGTAGCAAGATTCAATGATTTAAGATTTGTGGGCCGCAGTGGAAGAGGTAGATTCTATATTTCATTACCATTCATTTTACAGCGCGATTCCATTATACGCTAACGTTCCATGTCATTCTGTGTTGATAAGCCTTGCGCGGAAGCGAGCAAAGAATGTATCGGCAGTTAACTGTTGTTAAACTTGTCAGATTCGGCACCTCTGGATAACCGGAAGCAAGCTTGTGATTTTACTCATAAATATCATAACATGTAATTTCTCCTTCCTTGTTTTCACCTGCATCTCTAGGGAAAACATTCTCGCTGACGATTACTATCAAGACGGACCCGCTGCAAGTAGCCACATATTGCCGCGCTATTAAAGTCACCGTGGACGGGCCGCGTGAGCCTCGACGTAAGTTGTATAAGTTGTACGAAACTTGGGTTTATTTCAGGTGTTTAGTAAGTGAATTGTGGTTTCACCTCCAATACGACCCACGGACATTTAGAAAATCTTAATGAACCCATTCCCATAGTATTGATATTCCCTTGCGGTTGCGTTTCCGAAGAGTTCCCGATTTATGGCATGTTACAATTTTTCACTTAGTTAGCCTTACGATACTTATTTTATTTACTCTATCCAACATTTCAGCATCCGGTCAATAAAACCTGATTTCGCTGATTTGATTTTAGCGAAATAAATGAAATTTGCGCGACGTATTGTTCCCGCTTTTCTCAATCGGTGTTATAAAAATAATGCGGTTAGCTCTCCGCTGAATTTTAGTCAAAGTGTTCTGACTTTGAAGAAATGCCGAAACTATAACCCGATAAAAATTGTGTGGGTTTACTTTCTTGCCCGCAATATTTGATGTGCTGTGCGGTTGTTTTGGTTGAAGAATCCTTGTTCCTTTACCGCAAGTAAACATACTGAGTGTTTAGATAAATACTGGTATACACAGTCTCTCTTTGCAAGCCTACCCTCGCTAGGTGGCCCGCATTTGCGCGATATGCACGACAATAATGAATGTTTAAACAGTAATTAATGATTTATAGAACACATTATGCTCATTGGACGATTCCATAATTGAATTGATTATACATTGGAAGGTGAATGCTTACAATGGGAGCAGGTGGAATTCAGCAGGTGAATGGGAGTATGTAGAGCTCAGCTGTCCAAGGAAAGTCTTACAAATTCATTTGTTAATATAATAGCATTCTTCCTTCGTCTTAATTATCGTTAATAAATCTGATAGAAAGACATAATAGTGCTCAAATGCTGGAAATTTGGGATTTTTAATTTTCTTAAAAGACTTTGGGTTTTTAGTTAGACAGTAAATACAACTCAATTGGAGTGAAATCTTCTGAACGACCTCGGCAAACATTGTTATAATTTTCATGAATTGAGGTATTTCAGAAACCATATGCTTGTTGATTTTCAAACTAATTAGCCATCTTTTTTATCAGATACAGTTCTTTATGGAAAGTTCAATTTTACTTTTGGTTTCTGTCATAAATTGAATTATTTCCTTAATTGAATTGGGTCTGTTTTAATTGAACAGAACGCTCGCATTGGATAGAATGGAAATGTTGCCATTTTTCCTAGAGATTTCTCTAGATGGGGTACCCAAATTTAAATACAATTTAATTAGCATAATTGAAGAAAATCTTGAAAAGAATAGAAGTGAAATTCCTTCGGTTCCTTTGTCGCTCAGTGTGAAACACAGACTTCTGGAAGTCAATTGGAGCTCAACCCAAAAGAACCATATTTTGATTTTGGTTTTCAAATACGTTGAATTTCATTCAATTTGGTGGTTATTTAACAAAATCAAAAAAGAATTGACGGAACTTGTTGTTAGCTGATATACATTTCAGTCTCAACCAAAGCGGTTCCAATGTTTTTATTTTGAAAGAAGACTACTAATTTTGTTCATATCGTTTTTGCAATATATAGTGTGACAAAAGATTGTCAGTCATATTAATAGAATTTAGACATTGCTCTCTGTTGGATGTTGGGTATGGTTAATTTTTCATGATTGTACTATAGATACAAAGTGAATAGCTATGCATCAATAACAACCTCGACAAATGACTACTGAATCTAAGAAAAACTCACGTTTAATTTTAAAATCTTCTTACAATATATTTTCTCGTTGTTCATAGACGTTTTGTCTGGCTTGCAGAATGGTTTAGTTTTCATTTTGTGTGGTGAGAATTTAACTAAACTTAGAAGGTTTGCCTTCCCTAGACCACAACTCATAATTTATAGTTGATATACTTCTCTCTGCCTCTCAGTCTCTTGTCTCGCAAAACTTCACCCTCAAACCACAAAGCAGCAATGTCTTCAACTGACTGGTAAAGGCATCATTTAACCTATATAAAGTGTTTCGCAAGCACACTAGCATGGTTAAATTGTAACCACTATGGCCAAAGTCAGTGGTAGTTTTAACCCATATAGGTTTAACCACCTCTAAGGGTTTAGCCTAGGTGTCAGGAATCTAATAAAATCTTTGAAAACAAACCCAACAATTTGATATATACCCCTGAACAGGAGACTTAAGATTATTCTTGTAAAAACGCTAAGAAAGATGCAGTTTTCACGTTATTTTTATGCTTTGTTTGATATTGATTTTTATCATAGAATCATAATACTGGCTAAAATTGTATGTTTTGATTTTTCGGAAATGTTACAGTTTTACTCTTCGTAAAAGAACGGGAAAATTATAATGAACTGAATTTCTGAAATTCAGATGGTGCTAGACAAAAAGTTTTATTTGTTCTGTGATAAAAATTATATAAACATGCCAAAGAAAAAATAATGTTGCAAATTAAAAATTTCCTGTTGCAAAGTATTATAAAAAGCAATAAAAATAGTGTTTATTAGCTTAAATTTCCCACTTCCTTTAAAAATATACCTTAAACTAGAAATTCCTCTACTGAAGGTCTACAAATACTATAGAGTTTTCTTGAAATTGATGACTAAATTCACATTTAGTTCCTTTTCTTCTATACTTTCTTTAAAGAAGACATTTGGATGCATTTACCTTTCTTGAGATAAAATGTGTATCGAAATTCAACTTGAGTGATGAAACCATCAGAAACTTTCACTTTATATAAATGCTGAAAATTAGCATTCCCCTTTGGTTGTTTTAGGTGCACAGGAAAACTCTCAGGGATACTCTAAATCGTCCATTGTGACTCATTTTTTTAACACTTAACCATCAGAAAGATACTATAAAGTATATAGAGAGAAGGAATTGTTTTATTTTACGAAAAAATAAAGTTGCATGCCTAGTATATATTGAAAAGCTATTCAATTGTTTATTTTCATTATAGTTGCTGAGCAAATTTTGAAACGAACCAAAAATCTCACATCTTGCTTGCATAGATATTTGTATTAGCCAAATCTGTTCTGCCAAAAGTACTTTGTGCATTTGTTATCTAGATTTTAAGTGGCATATATTATCCTTGAGCCGTCAAAGAAATGTCAGAGCTCATTAAACCTTTCATCATTAACAAAGCAATGAAGTCTACATCTTTTTTCTCACTAAAAAAGATGTATGACCGCCGATTTTCAAATTCCATTACTCAGTTGCCGTAGCTTTGCGGTTGCGTTAGTTTGAAATACAACCAAATCTTTTGGTGATGGCTCGCCCCACCCAATCGCTAGAGATAACTTTGAACTAAGTGAAAAGTCATAAAATTCTGATACGAAGTCTAAAAATTATTCCATGGAGGCTAATTTATCTGTCCTTCTATCACACAACCTGGGATAGAGTGAACAACTTGTGGGTTTTCTTTAACAAAAAATAAAGTTTTATTTGAAAATGCACGCTGTGGAGGGTTGCGAGTCAGGTAGATTTTATCTGGCAAGCTCCCAGATGAAAGTGAAACATGGGCGGTCAGCTTCGGCGCAGCGAAGCAGTTAAAGTTATTGCTTTTATCATTTTGTTGAAAGGCGAGAAGGAAGGAGTTTACTAGATTGCGAAAAAATGTTATTTAAGACGCTAAATGTCGTCGAAAATACGTCGAGTGTATTCAAATTTGCCCCCTGGAGTAATACAATTAAAGCTTGTCTATAACTAAGGAAAAGTATTACACAGTATTTTTCTATGGTTATATGACTAGCGTGAAACTGTAGTTTAGTTGTAACTTTTTGCGGTTTCACTTGGTACTTGGGGCTAGTTTATAGAAATCTTTAAAAGAAATGCTTGTATTGCGTTTATATTTCTGTTAAAACAATATAAAACAAAGCTAAGTGAAAGCTAACCAAGATAGATGAGCGAAGCGTCTTTCCACAAAATCGCATAACACAATATTGCTTGTCTGTTCAAACTTTCAATTCACTAATGTTTGGATTTAATTATAAGTGAGGCGTGCGAAGTTTAGAAAGAAAGTTCAGGAATCGATACTTTGTAAAATTACTCTTGTGTTCTGCAATTAAAACCGTTTTCAATAAATGTGTATGGACATAGCAGGTACCTGTAAAGTATTAAAAACAAAAGATTGAAAGGATAATTATTTCTGGATTCCCTCGCTCTAAACAAAATATCACAAATCAAAACTAAGAAACCCTTTTAGCTGCAAACGCGCGGCGCGAAATGGAATTAAAACTTGTGTGCGTTTTCTCGGCAGAAACACTGTTATTGAAACTTAAGGTTTAAGATAAGAAACCTGACTTGGTGATTGGGAAATCAAATTAAGTGCAAGGTTTTGCGCATTAGAATTTGTGAGCAGGTCGTCCGCAGCTGTGCTCCCTTGAACACTCATTACCCGCGCTTTGGGAACATTATATATTAGCGGTACTTTAGAGCCAAAGATTTTACAGATAAACGGCCATTCTGTCCAAAATGGGTTAGCCAAAACGTAAGAAAATACGGGCTAATTATAAACATCTTAATGGCTTTAGAATAAATAGGATAAGTAAAAGGGTCTTGCATGGGTTTAGATATATTAGGCTGTCAAGAATAAACCTTTAGAATCATGTATTGGAATTCAAAAAGATACTCGCGAATTCGTCTCGGTTTCTAGTATTCGATTTTACTAAGCAATCTAAAATTTTAACAAGGCAGATTTATCTCTCGGTTTTGTTTCCTATTTGTATCGCTAAGCCGAAAGAGAATATAAAATGCGCACTTTACCTTAGAGTTAATGAAAAGCCTTGTTTACGTTGGGAACACTCAGTAATTGAATTTTAAAAAGTAAGTTGAACCATTATTTAGTTATAACTACATTTTTACACTAGTAAATGGAGGTACTTACATATCGCAATTGAATAACAAGGCGTTAAGAAGCCTTGTGGCTATTTTTATTCACCAAAATTCCTGGGCAGACCTCTCACCATTGTTATTTTCGGCTTATTTCTAACAATATTTCTATACTTAGTTTCAATGATTCTGTGTTATCATGAGGGATATTTATCTCGCCCTTTTACTTCCGAATGGTTTTTCCGTTACCCCTTTGCAAACTTGAAACTCTCAAAGGTTTGGTTTAGTCTGGCTTAATTCCGTTGACGCAATTCCTTTCATTTCGATACACAGGGCTTTTGATTATTCACGATCGTGCTCTTTGCTAGGAAGTGCTTTTTTCAAGCAGAGAGAGAGAGCAGAAATTGGGTGAACGTTTAGCGATTGAGGAGAGGAACCTTACTGAGATCCCGCGCGCACGTCCGCGACCCCAAAGATTTCACTAAAAACTTCTTCTATCAAACAAGAACCACAAACCAAAAGCCAAGTGAGCATAACCAGTTATAGCTCTAAAGTATATTGCGGGATATACAATTATTTTTGAGGTTATACCTTTGTTTGGGTGGGTACAGTGTCGGTCGTTGTCCTTCAATTCACGGATAGAATTTCACATTATCTAACGCTATTGTAAAACCGCCGTGCTCTCGCCAAAAAAACTGTTTCGCAATACACAGTGTGGCACTGGCTTGTCATAGAGAGATGACTTAGCAAACAGAAATATACCTTTTCTTCTGATTTCTGAAATTAAATTCTAGAGTTCTGGATATGTGTTCTGCTATCTCAACTTGCGGTTTTAATCGAGCGAAATCACCCAAACAGAACTTGCCCTCAAACTAACCGTAAAGTCAGAATTTGCTTACGAATCCTGCAACGGTTTCGAGCGACCAATGTAGACAATATCTATGTCATAGTGTTAAACCACATTGCAATGGTAAAAGTGGGAGCCCTTTAATGTCGGTGTGGCGATGGTCTATGAAATTTTATTTCCTTATCGAAGCATCCTTGTCGTCTGAATTAACAATAGAACCTATACCACCATCGCGCGATCAACACTAAATCGGTCTCTAGGCCTAAACTTTGCGTATCGTGAGAGCAACAGAAAAGGATTTTATGACTCCAGTGTTCTCCGTTACGAAAACCCTACTGATTAACATAAATACAGTGCAGAATTGAAATCTAAAAGAAACATCCTTCGGTGTCTTTGTCCGCCACACGTCGCGCTTCGCATTCAACTGTAGTTCTGTCGTTTTTGCAATGAAAACGACCGTTCACAATAATTTTGGCTAATATTGGTATATACAGACGAGATGTATAAGCTTTACTCAGTGTAATGGACGTTTCTTTATGTGAAGGAATGTGTTGTGCAATGGCGTCGTCCTTCTTGCATTCCACTAGTCGTATCCTTCGCGACCATGAAGTAACCATTGATACAATCTAACTTTTCTAGACATTTCCTTTCTCTTTGCTGACTGCCTGTTTTTGTGTATTTTCAGGGCATAGAACGCGTTCAGATGAAAGGGATCCGAATCATCCCTTCGATCAATTCCCCTTCTCCGAGCGAATTCCGGATCTAACAGGGTTAGACCGATTTCGACGCATTCCGGATCCAACTTTCCCTCCGTTCGCAGAACTTCACCCAAATCCACTGCAGCCAACCAAACTCGCGCCAGATGGAACTTCTGCGTTTAGTCCATTGCCAGGTATTTTCAGCTTTACTTACAAACACATACCTATAGATCAAGCTCCAATATCCTGATACATATCCAGTTATTTTAGAATTATCAAATTCAGATTTTCCTTTACTTTTATGCAAGATACGTATGAACTTCAATATTTGAACTTCTCTATTGTACTTCTATTGAAATTCCCAACGTTGCCATATGTGTGATATATGTAAAAAGTCGTTGAAACACAAAATCCGCGTAGACGAAACAGGCTTTTGGGTATCAATGTGTTTATAAACGAAATCTAGTCAAGAATTTGCCAGCTTTTAAGTCTCATATTCCTTGACAGTTAAAAGTAACTTCTAGCCCAAAGAATAACCTTGCTAAGAGGAGCTGGGAATACAATAACTTGAATTCGCTTATTCAAAAAACCATGCCAATTTTATGTACCTCCGTTTTTACTATTAAACTAAATTTAAAGCATAATTTGTTAAGAGCTTTCTTTAAAACTATGATTGAACTTTCATCTTGAAATGTAGTCACTTTGGCAGTGCTTGCAATTTTCTTTTCGTTTCAAACTTTTAACAATGAGTTGAGACTTGGAAACAAGAAAGTAACATAATATTTATACACCGAAATTAGTAAATTGTTCGAGTTCCTTCTTGTAATTAAACAAAAAGTGGATTCCTAACATTTGTACGCACTGGGGTACAGGTGCACGCTAGTAATTTAATTTCAATTTTGTGCTCATAACTCAAACGTACAAACGAAATAAGTGCTTTTCAAATTACATTAATTATAGTGCCAAGTCTCTTGTTTGGATGGTTTTGAATTTTGAGAAGCGAGTCAAGAGGCCTTGTGTAGCCGAGAATGTATTCTATGAAAATTGCTCGTAAACATACATATAACGACGCACATGATATTTGGTCAGTGCAGCGTTGCATGAAAATAGAAGCTGAGTATAAGTAAAGCAACAAATTGAAAAATAACACTCAGTTGATTTATTCTAATTTTCCTTATTTTTCCGCAAAATCTGTTCTCTTCTTTATAATTAGCTATTCCCATTCATCTAAAAACCCCGGACTTCAAAAAGATGTTGCTTTTTAATAGAACCGTCCTTTAGTTCAACTTTAGCCTTTTGCTCTTTCGTATCTTGGTTTCTTTTGTTACAATATCATAACTACTTAGCTTTCCTTTGAAAGGGTATTCTGGAACAAAGAATCTGTTTTGAAAAATACCTTGGAATTTGCGGGAATAAGGAAATGAATTCCACAGCCCTGTCCATGCGTTTTGGTGATGCAATGTCTTTTTTAATAGTCAATAGACAAAAATCAGAAGGACTGATCATGTTTAAACGAAACGAGCACGGAGTGAAGCAATCATTTAGTTCGTCATTAAGCATTTTTTTTAAATGAAATTGTCTGTATTCCCGTTGCTATTAAGAGGCTAAAATATTGTCTTGTATCAAAGCTAGAAATGCCATCGATATCTCCTTTGAATATGGTCATATTACATTGAATTAATAACATTTCGTTCTTTAGAACTTGAAATTACAAATTCGCAAAGCTCCAAATTTTGCTGCTAAACATGTTCCTTTAATATAAATCGTTCAATTTCAATCAAAGTAGCAAAACTCCTACATAGTACGAAAAGTAGCCTGTCTTTGTAACGAATACGATGAATAAATCAATGCAGCCCGACTAGTATATGATGTTTGATTTCGTATTAGCATGTGTATGGGTACTAATGAGGGAACTTTATTTGAGAAAAAACTACATACTACATGGAGAAGTAGCTAAAAGCATTTGCTTTCCAAGATCAGTTACCTTTTAAATAGTAGGGATGGCGTGTCATTAACAGCTCCACTTTAAGGACGAAAGATCTAAGAAACCTCCCTTCTTCTTCGTTAAGAAATTTAACCTCCATTTTTCGTTTCCCGCCACTGTTGGATGAACAGCGCATCAGGTTTTCAGCGCGCGTCACTTTCCAAACCTTTCTCGTTTGGCAAACCAAACTCTTTGAGACTTTTCGCGCCTGTTAGCGCTCGCGTCTAAAACCAAAATGACCTTAGTTTACGCTTGCAAAGTCACCTTTTCATTTTGGTAGAGGAATTGTGGTGACCGATATGGTTTGCCAGATTATCTCGCTCATATAACAGTTGGTTAGCCGAGTTTTACACAGTGTTTTAATGCGGTGAAGGGAGTAAAATTTGGTCGATTTTCACGGCTTTCAGTACGAGTATTTAATAGATGGGAATCACTATTGGAACACGTCACTCTATCAGTGGTGTTTCTCTCGCCATAGGGATGTCTTTCCCCGAAATATTCCATGTTCTATTTAAAGAGCCTACTGTACCTTGCTCCACATTTACAAGAACACACTTTGGGATAATGGTTTATAGATCACGCGTTACCTTTTCGCCGTACAACGGATTTTTGGTACATCGTTGGCAAAAAAAACACGTTAAATAAAACCTTGCTTTGATCTTTTTTAATTTGATACCTACCCGTTTTGGTTTGGGATTTATCTAGCATTTTGCTTTCTAATTTTTCTTTCGAAGTCTTCAAATCCAAAATGTTTCAAAGGTCCCTTGGTGTTTGAATTATTTCTAATTCATCGCTCTGTTATTCTAAACGTTCCGAAGCGCGTAGTGAGACCAGGATTCGACGCCTTATTATAAACGATCCAAATCACATAAGCATGCCCTGAACAGTACTGTTCTTATTTCAGACCCAAACCAAATAAGACCGCCGTCTTCTTGGGGATTCCACGGCTTCCCAGGATTCATCGGATCCAGCATTTCGCCTCATCCTCAACCCGAAGTCCCCGTTAGCTTCGCGCCTCTTCCTCTACAACCTACACCTTTAGCTGCGCCCAAACAGGCAGTCAATCTGCAAAACACGACGTCAAATATGCAAGTTCTACCGCACGTCTACCCCGATCCTAGATTTCAAAGTATGCCTACACAGTTTCAATTTCGTTCTGCCTCCACAACTGCTGGGACTCCAGGTACGCCT
The DNA here is from genome assembly GCA_033964015.1 of Scolanthus callimorphus. NCBI lineage: Eukaryota > Metazoa > Cnidaria > Anthozoa > Actiniaria > Edwardsiidae > Scolanthus > Scolanthus callimorphus. The sequence goes on from CM066922.1 coordinate 9,875,930, forward strand.
ACGAGTTCGGGAGTGGACAGTATGAACACAATGCCGTTAGGTCCCCCAACACCTATGGAGGCTGTTTCGCACGGAATGCTACAAGGGGGCTGCCAACAGCTTGGGGTATCAACAGTAGGGAATCTTAACGGTTTAGGTAATGGACAGTTTATGAGTAACATTAATACTACAGTGAACAATGGAGCGATAAACAACGGTTTAACGTATCGTCCACAGCCTTATATGCCGCAAACGACGCCTAAACCTAACATGTCGCTAACTCAAACGACATATACGGGTCCTATTGGTCCCAGCAATGGCCTAACGCCCATGTCTTTCCCAATGACTCGGTCGCCGGCGATGCCGATGATGACACAGAGCGCGATGTGTACGCCGCAGATGGCGCAAGGAATGAATTCCTTCACTGGTTTTCCAACTCCTCCCAGATCTGAAGATCAAGGAATTGTCGGCTTGAAACAAGAACCCGTGGAAGGGGTTACGAACATGTCTAATCACGTTGTGAGAGGTTTAGAGCATATTGATCATAATGGATCCACGGACTCGGTATTAAGTGAGAGGAACGGGCGAACAACACCGAAAGGCGTTTGGAGACCGTACTAGCTGTAGCTTTAGAAAATATGCTCAATTCTACGAACAAACCTTATTCCAACCTTATACAGTATGATAATAAAACAATCCTGCATCAATTAGAATGGGATCTTCGCTCTTTTAATTGCTTTTCAACAAAATACAGGGTTGCCGAGAAAAAATATCAAAAATCCGGTAGGTAAAAATCTCAAAAGGCTATATCCATTTAAGTTGTGTAATGGAGTAAGCTGTCTTTCGCGGTTATGAGTAATATCTGTAAAATTGATGTAGGCTAGATATTCTGTCAATATTCTATCATTTCTGACATGCACAAAACCTTACGTGCTCTTATAGACATTGGATACAGTTTTTTAGAATTAATTGACTTTGGATTAGTTGTTTAGCCATCCAGATGTCCAAATAATTCATCAGGACGGAATCATTTCAAGTCAAGTTCACAAATGATTACGATAGCCATTGATTCCTTAGAGACAATGTTTAAAACATATGTGTAAAGAAAAGGTTTTATTTATTTCCTAGCGGCTTCGAAACGCCTGGCAGTGGGGTGGCACTAAAAGCTAGAGTAATTAATATAAACCCCTCTGCAATTCTAAGAACAAAGCCGTAAGGTAACAAGATATGTTGCGTACTATACGTGTAAGCAGCAAAATTGTCCAGACTTTAAGTTTTGTGACATTTCATATTTAATGGTCGAACAAGTATTTGAAATTATTTTATTGAAGTTGAAATTGTTTCAGTTTATGTATGCAGAGCGTGCAATGAGAAACAGCCTGACTTGATCAGATGTGTCCATGTGTTCATTTCCTGCAGTTATCTCAGACTTTCACAACATTTCTGTGCTCAAAGTCGTCGTGATTTCTTTCCTGTGCCTGATTTTTGGTCGCTCAAAAAATGCTTTGAAGTCTTATCGACAGTTTTTTTCCTCAATGATTTCTCTCATGTTTAGGTTCTCAAGATTGCACCTTAAATAAAAAAAGGTACAAAACAGAGACCAGATTTTTCATTTTGCGCCAGTCTAATTGAGTTTAAGTTAGGCACTTAAAATGCTCCGTACAATTTTATTTTACTGCGCAATTTTGCAGAGTTTGCAGTTAGTAAATTCTTTGCAAATACAAATAAAAATCTACCACGGTTGCGCTCAACGAAATGGAGAGATTTCATAACTGACTATGAGCATAGCAAACGATGGTGTTTGTTCTTAATAATTATATTCCCTTACTTGGAATGTATAACCGTATTTAATTAGTTATTTATTTTGTGTGTAACATACATTAAATGCCAGCGATATTTTTATTATTTACTCTAGTTAGGTTATATTCCCTTATTATACGACTGTGACGTCATTTTCGCATATAAGGCCAAAATTAAGTGCCGATACCCAGCCATATTACACGCTAAAAGTGGTATTACACTCCAAAAAAAAAAACGGTAATGAATCGGTTTTTGCGCGTCTTTTTGACTATGGTCATTTGTACAGGTCATATACGAGTCAAAAACTTGCGTTTCTAATGAATCTTGGAAAAAAAACATTTTTGTTTCTGTCAGTCGTATAATAAACAACTTATAAGATGTTTTTTCATGTCATACGGGCCGGACATTTTACTCGTTGCTCACATTTTTCCTCACCCCTGCTGCGGACTTGGAGAATACTTCTGCAACTCGTAAAATATCCGCCCGCATCACATAAAAACACATCTACTACGCTACTCGGTTGAGCGTGGCAGGGCCGAAGTTTTGCGATGGAGTTTTGACGTTTCCAGGGTCCAACGTCAAATTATTCAATAGCAACTATAATAAAGCGCGCGAAGGTACGAAAAACAAAAGATTCTGGCGACATGCTGACTAACGCACAATGGGAAAAATAAATTGCCCGTGCGCAGGTCAGCATACCATAAGAATCCTTCCTGAGGTATTTGTTTTTCGTAAGCTTGGTGCGCTTATACTTGTTGGATAACTTCATGTTGGCCCGTGAAACGTCAAAGGTTTCACACCCAAATTTTTTTTCGTTGACAGCAAACACTAATTATCGCAAAACTTCGGCCCCCGCAACGATCAACTGAGACCTTAGTAATAGGATATATGTATTCAATTTATTTGTCGATTTCTTCATTTTGCAAGACAATGCGAAAATTAACTTTACTCTACGCAAGGGTCCTACATATACTCTTGCAATGGATAAATCATATCTAAATTCTCACTATTTTGTACAAAGAATATATGTAACTATATAACTGCTAAACATTTGATTGCACAAATAATAAACCAAGGTATCCCTAAATCGAGAGTTACTTTATATGCGTAAAGCTCGTTTAAAGTTTTTTTTCTAATATTTTTAAAATCTATTCTAAACATTAAACATGCGCACAGACGATAAACGGCCACGCCAGCAAAGATTTTAACACGGTGCTTACTATTGGCTGATTGCATTTTTAAACCGCACCGGGGGGGTTGAGGACCTACGAAAAATTTCCAGGGGGGTTGTATTGGACTCTGGAAATTCCACGGGAGGGGGTGTGTCTGGAGACTGGAAATTCCAAGGGGGAGGGGGTAAAAAGGTGACTTTCCAGGGACATTTTACCCAAAAATAGATTTTCCAGGGGTATTTTTCCAGAAAAAATGGAAATTCCAGGGGAGGGAGTCCTTTATGAGGTTGGAAATTCCAGGGGAGGGGGTCTGTTTCACGAGTGGAAATTCCAGGGGAGGGGGTCTTTTTAAGGGAGGTCCTCAACTCCCCGGTGCGGTTTAAAAATGCAATCAGCCATTTATAGCCGAGATCTAATTATTTCTAAACGGATATTCGATCTTATTAAACTGGATGATTTAAACACATTAGTAAACTTTTGTACATAAAGAATACAGCATTCGTATTGCCAGGAGTAAAGGCCGGTTTACACACGATTTCTCCTAGCATTTGTAGCGGCGATTTTTCGCGGCAGTTGCAAATCTTTTGTTCAAAATCGCATCAAGCTGCAAAGAATTCGAATATGAGTGAAACCAGTACCACATGGAGCGACGAAAATCCGAGATTGCACTAGAATTTATCTTGTTTGCACTCAATTTTTCACTGAGTTGCACCTTGCGCGCGAGAAAATCGCTTTGAAAGATGCACGTTGTGATTGCGCCAATTCTGAATAAAACGCCTTCAGTGATTGCAAAGTGATTTCAAATTACTCAAGACAGCCATCTGAAATCCACTCTGATAATTCGAGCGACCTGCCCTTCAGCTGCAAGAAACTGGTATTCCGTTGTGCAGTATTTGGAATGCGCTAAGCTTGTATTGCGTAAACGAAATACGCAAAAATAGTTTCCCATAAATACACCGCGAAGAAATAGATCGTCCTGCAAATGCCCAATGCAATGTCATTGCGTTAAGCCTAGTTTCCATATAGTCTTATCTGTCGTATCAGTCAACCGTGAAACAAAAGAATAATTCCAATTTCTATTGTTTCACGGTCATCGACTGATGCGACAGATACGACAGATAGCACTATATGGAGACCAGGCCTTAGGGGTTACTATACGTGCTCATAAAACACCGTCTAAATTGGTGTCTGCTATACTACTCTCACAAAGCAGTTATTCAATTCCCGACTGCAAATGCATGTGACTGTATTATATACCGGATATTCACCCTAAAAATTTCCGATCTGAGACTTATCAATAAAGCCATAGGTAATTCCCATACGAGAGCTTCCTCAGTGACAACGCGTGGCTTCCGGGTTGCGACAAGGGACGCCGGTACTGTGTACCGTTTGAAATAGCGTACAATTACATACAACTGGCCGTAAAATCTAGCTAATAAGCGACAACGGGCGAATAACTGACTGCCGACATAGCTAACAAAAACATATCAATCTGCTAACCAACATGCGAGAAATAAAAAAGATCCGACTGACAAGCCAGACCAGCGACAAATTACAGAAATTTAAACGAAGTACTCTATTCAATTCAGCACATTCGTATTAGTAACACTGCAAAGTTTGTGAAGATTGGTTGAATACGTACTGAGATATAATTTAATTTTTCTAAATTGATTATTTTTATAAATAAAAAAGCGCATCGATGCGCTAGAAAAGCGCATAAAAAGCGCATCGATGCGCTATCAGCCTCGTTTTGATGTTTTTACCCATACATTTCTTTTTTTTTAAATAGGCCAGAAAGCCTCAGTTTTGAAAATATCTCAGCCATTTTGCGAGTAATTCGTCCAAAACTTTGCCGCTTTTCTAATACGGTTGTGCTGAATTGAATACTGGAATTCGTTCCCTGATAACTATAAGATATTATTAAGCCATATTAACGTGATATGGGTTTATACAGGGAGCCCAGCCTGAAATGCATTGAGCTAAATAACCCTGTAAGGCCAAGTAAAAAAAATCATATTTATCGTCCGGAGCTTTCCAAAAAAGTGTCCATGCAGCCCTTTTTATTTATTATTTCTTTTTGCTCCTTGTTTATGCCTTGTTTTATTGGTTTATGCCATATTTTGTGTACAAAATGACTACGACTGTTTCATAAACTATTCTTAAGGGCAATCTATGTTTCATATAAAGCATTTCCATGCTCATTAAAGTCACATTTCAAAGCAGTTTCTAATAACCGCTTGTGACGTTTGACTTGGGTTTTAGAGACAATTTGTGAAAAGAAAAGAAAAAAGGATGCGGCTCCAAAAAACGATGCGGACGGGAACGATTAACATGTATTTTTTTTTACTTGGCCTAATGGTCGAATGGAATGTTGTTGTTCATCGAGAACGACAGACATCATAACTTCACGTAGGAGAGTGAGTGTGATGTTGTCCGATTGAGGCTGATCAGTCCTATGCGGGCACAGGAACAAAATACAAAGACATTGTTCTTCAATGTCTAAATGATACTAGGTATAACCGGTCGGAAATCCTGAAAATGCCATCCCTAAAAATAAAATGTGTAAATAAGCGAGAAACGCGACACTTTTTGACAAAATGTGCACGTTTGAAAAGTAAACCTTCGCTCCCTGATTGGCTGAAAAGTAACGGTCAAAACTGCAGCCAATCCGCGAGCGAGAAACGCGACAACTTCTCGACAAAACGTGCACGTTTGAAACATAAATTAACGCGAAAAAATCGTCACACTTCGTTGATGGACCTAAATGGTAGTATTGATACCATTTTCCTGTTGTCATCATAAACTTTCTTCTACCATTTTTGAGTTTCGATATCAAAAGCAGGCGCGTAGCTACCTGTACGCCACAATACGCACGTATGTAACTCGTGAAGCCCCAAAAATACAATAAATATGCAGCACAAAATGGGAGTGAGCTATGAAAACAATGCAGTGCATGGCGTACCTCCTTTTTTAAAAGGATTTTGAATGTTGAAACTCAGAATGTTATACAGGAGATGTTTCGATCTGGCGAATTTGATTATAAAGGCTGGTTTCCATATAATCGTATTAGTCGTCCGAGTTGTATCATTCGTATGAATTGCTTTCATACGAACTCGGGCACATCATAATGGCATATGGAAACCTTTGTGCGATACGACTGGAGTGATACAGCTTCTCGGAAGATCTTGTGTGATTGGATAGGCAGAACAAAGAATCCCATTGTTTCCTCGTTCTATTGTATTACCTGAGGGTATTATTCCAATAGACCAATCGGCTAACAGTGTTTACTTAAGCAATAAAAGTACTTTCCGCGTGCTCTCTGCTTTCTTACAAACACGAGGGGGATGTTGGGAGATCTGATCAAAACTTGAAAGAGACACGAGCCGAAGGCGAGTGTCTTTCAAGTTTTATCAGTTCGACCAACATTCCCCGAGTGTTTGTAAGAAACCAGAGAGCACGCAGAAAGTATTTTATTGCTTTTAGAAAATAACATACACACGCGCGACAGCGTTGCGTGACAATCGTGTTTCTCAGGTCTCTTACAAACACGCTTTTTAACCAATCAGAATGCGCACATTCACAATACAACATAGGTGTTATTTTCTAAATCTTGTTGCCACCCAATTCAGATCATGTGATGATTCCTTTGGGCATGGTTACAATTTCATTCCTCGCTCGACCGAGTTAAGTGTACGAGTGTATTTGCAGATCCAACTATTAGTAAAGTATCCACCCAGAGGAATCATCACATGATCTGAATTGGCTGGCAACAAGATGTAAACACCGTTAGCCAATTTGGTCTATAGGCTTAGATCTTACGAGAGCTGTATAATGACCCTATAAAAGGCTGGTTTCCATAAGGTCGTATCAGGTTATGCCAGTCGTATCAGTCGATCGTCCTTTTGTTTCAGGCGGTCGACTGATACAACTTGGAAGAAACCAGTTTTGAGTTACATCAGTCGCATGATTTTTCGTGGACTCGGGTGACTAATACGACTGACGGAAACCAGCCTTGACGTCACACCCTGCTTAATAGTTTCCATGGAACAAGTGAAATCATAGCAGGAGCATAAATCTCCATTTACTTTTCCACTGTTCAACATGTTTTACTCGGTGTACCGGCGAACAGAAGTTGGCTTTAGGTTCCGAACGAAACATTAGAAATAGATGAAAAATACCTTCGTTTCTTATACATAAGAAAATTAGAAGAAAGGAGATGAAATTCGGAGAAGTACTTACGATTTTGGGGATGTTTCGGCTAATTTTGAGCGAAGGAAACGCGGGGAAAGAAAACCGAGCCGTCAGCTCTTCTATGGCGGGATCGACACCGATTTCCCGCCGTTTGCACCGCGCGCGTTTTCATACCACAGGAATCCCGTGCGTAGCATCGAGATATGTACTGCCCGGACTAGTAAACTAGTTTAAAAGTCAACCGAAAAAATCCTCAATTTTCGCAACACAGTTCCCGAGTTATAACTATAACATATTTCGGGATTTAAGTCTAAAAGGTATAAAAACGATTATTCTCACGCTAAAACTAAGCCCAAGCTATGATCACTTCTAGGTTGACAAATCATTTCCTTGATAACAAGGGTTTAGTAGGAAATTGTGGTAAGACGTACGAAATTTGTTTACCGTGTATACAGTCGAACCTCTGTTAAAGTATTCAGTCTTGTTTCTAGCTCTTTCAGCGTGGGAAATCAATGGCGTCCCTGGTCCTCTTGATGTATCGATTAGCGAGCGGTCACCCTTGGGACTTCACTTTCTGGCCGCTTTATAATATAGAGGCGAAGGGGGAATTTGCGGTAACTGGGCCCACAAGTACAAGCCAATTAGATCTATCAAAAGCTGACATTTAAGAACAGCCCAACGAGAATGGTGAAATGTGTCATTTAAAGAACCTATGTGTATATATGTCTGCTTATTCGTTTAGTTTGTCAACAAAGTATCAAGAAGTGTCAGGATGTCAAGAAGTATGGGTGACTTAATACAAGTGAAATACAATGGACTAGCAAATTGGGAAGCCTATAGACCTTTTTCAAAAGTGGCGGAAAGTTGCATGGAAACGGGGCTGAAAATATTAAGAGATTATTAACCAAGCGCGAGGTCTGTACGGGAAATATCAGACCGAGGTCTTGCAGTACGGACCGAGCGCGCGATAGCCCGAATTATATGGCTCATTTAAAATTGAATTATAGATTTTGTCTACATCCGGGAAACGGGGCTAAACGAAAAAATATAGCCCGTGGGCAATACGCAAAATACAGCCCGTGCGCCAGCCAATCAGATCACAGGAAATTGTCAAGCCATATAATAAGAGCATTTGTTATATAGCGAGTGCTCACTCCAACCCAGCGCGCGCTCTTATTGGCTAAATCGAGGTCACGTGGTAAAGTACAAATCAAATATTCCCCGATCAGTCAATATTTCGAAAAATTATTGACTGGTCGGGGAATATTGCTTTCGCGCGTCGCGTTTGAGAGCGGGAAAAATAGAAGTTTATTGTAAACACGCGTGTCTCTTTAAAAACCTTCGGCTAATTTTCATAAGTTTTTGCTAATGCAAGAAAATTGTGGGATTTTAGGAGTGTTTTATTTTACACGATGCAGTCGCGCACACACTGCACACTTTGTAACTTCTCTTTCGTTCTTGAAATACATTTGTTTTGATTTAATAATTGCAGTTTATTTTTTGCTATATAACAAAACACTTAATGACTGCTCCCTCGGGAAACACCAGTTTTGTTTCCCTTGAATCTCGATGTTTCCCTCGACTTCGTCTCGGGAAACATCGAGATTCTCGGGAAACAAAACTGATGTTTCCCTCGGGAGCAGTCATTAAGTGTATAATATTACCGCTGCCCAAGGGAAGCCTTAGCTGGTGAATGGAGACCGAAAAACCATTTAATGTCTAGTGTTTCCTGATTTTCTTTTCTTATCGGTCACTATTCACCAGCTAAGGCTTCCCTAGGCAGCCGTCATGTATGCCCATATTTTCAGCCTCGTTTCCATGCAACTTTCCGCCATTTTTGAAAAAGGTCTATATGGTGATCGGTGTCCGCTTAATAGAGGTGACGGCTTAAAATAGTCGGGGGTAGAAGCGGAATATTAAATTTAAAATATTAGAACTAGAAAATTTAGTTGGGCTATGAATATTCGAGAATATTGAAGTTTGAATATTAAATGCGGAAGTTTGAATATTGGATGTGGAAGTTTTAATATTAATTTAGGAGTTTGAATATTGAATATTTGATGTTCAAATGTTGAACATCCCTGAAGAAATATTCCGCTTCTACCCCCGAAAATTAGAGGTTCAGTTTACAGTAAACATGGGGAGGAAAATTCGGGACTTTGATAAATGACCGCTTGATATAGAGGGTTACAGCGCGCTGCAGTGCCGCTTAAAATAGAGGTTCCACTATATAAATCAACAAATTTTAAAAATTGCTTTGCTATTTATGACGAAAATTATTTTTCCATGTTATTCCACAGTAAAGGCTTTCTTGCGCGTTGTTGTTTGAAAACAATACAATTTTTAGTAGACCATCGTTTCTACCCTAGTTCGCTACGATGACTCATGATTGGGGTGCAAATAATATTTTCAAATAATGAGTTTGTAGGTGAGTAGAAACATGTCCCTGTTGTTAGTTAGTTGTTATTTATTAGTGTTGAATAGGTTCGCGTGGATGAATAAAGATGATCTTATCAACCTCAAGTCGTGGGTAGTGGTTAAACAATACAAAGTCCTGTGGGTTGAAGTCGTGGGTAGTGTTTTATACTTGGAAAGCGATTTCACGTTTGTTCACGTATAGTTTATGCCGTGAGCATTGCGGAAGGAAATTGATTTCCCGTTTGTTATTTTCACGGTTTCCACTATTCGATTATTTCATTCGCAATTTTAATATGGAAGTCGTTACTTTACAACTGCGAGGGGCGTATCTACTTTTAAGCCAATAGGCACTAGCTAACACATTTTTCGCCAAGAATTGAAAATACCCGTGTGTTCGTTAAATTATTTTTCCAAGGCTAACATTTACGCTATTTTTGTAGATCTAACTCACGATCACTCACGATTATCATTGTCGCTAAACAGCTTTTTTAAAGGGTGAGTAACAAGCCAACATGTGAAAAAGTGGGAGGCCATTTGGCAGGAAGGTCTCCTCTTCATGTAAGCCAGCCAATGAGAGACAGCATCATGACTTTTTTGGCTCATTCGGCAATTTATTTATTTGCTCAATTAGGCCCGTTTCAAACGTCCTTTGTTCGCCGCGTCGGATAATTGTAAATTCAGGGGTGGCTTACAAGGAAAAAAGGACTGAATACGCCACTGCTGGATGTGTTACACTGTTAAGTTAGTTTATTTTAAAGGCTACATACTATAAACGTTAGTCTCCCCGTGCAACTTTTGTTAAATGTGAAATCAACTTCCACAATCATCACAGTATATCTATACTGAATACACGCAAAATCAATTACCAGGAACTAAATGAGTACCCACGACTTTAAACCTACACCTTCTAATGACCCACGACCCACGACTTCTACCTACTGCCACTACCCACGACCGTTTAGTTAGGCAAACTCTGAAATAAGCTGTTTCGATTTTTTTCCCTATCACAGAGAATTTCTGCGGAAACCTGTCCATGGGGAAAGCTAAATTTCCCTAGGCGCAAGCATGGGAAGTGTTCGGAATTCAGATGGTGGGAAATCCGAACACTTCCCATTCTACCATGGGAAATTCAGCTTTACCCACGGGTGGGTTTCTGCAGAAATTCCCTGTGTATCGCAAAGTGAGATATACGATCGAGAGCAAAGAGGAAGCTGAAATTCAGGCTAAATTGTCTCATCAGCAACTGTGCGTGACGGATACTATGAGAACGAGCTGCGTGGGATCGAGACTACTGCCCCCCAAAAACGCTTTTCTAATGGTCCGTCCCTAAATCTGTCTCTAATTTTCATACGTGCGTTCTCTGTCAACATCATCACCAGAGCGGGCCCATGTAAAGTGTGTTCACAAGTGTTTGTCTTTCAACATGACTCATGCTATCTTGAATAAGCGTATTTACAAGTCCCATTTCAAGGACCAAACCAACCTCAGTTATTTTTAAAATGGATACTAATGACACCCTTTTTCTTTAAATAGATTTAGCTGGGTTAAAATGCGTCTTCTGCGCCTTCAGGTGTCAAGATGCGGTTTTCATGAGAGTTGCGTGGTTGGTCCCAGTGAGCAAGGCCTTCCCCAGACATCTGTGGTTTACGGCTAAATTCTTAGCATCGCGATGACTAACGTTATCTGTGCTATATTCAGCATTCTGATCCTTAGAGTTGAGATGGCAATTCTAGGAGGCGCGTATTCAAGAATTATACAAAGGGGATAACTGTTATACAGACATACGTGAAAAATGCGGTGACTTTTTATAAAGGATATATGGGAAATTTGCTCAAAAAGGGGGGGGGGGGGAGTTACCCCCTTTACCACCCCTGGATCCACCCCACAATAATATCGTCAAGAACTTTCAACTTCAGAATTTGTGAGTCTTTTTTCTATAACTCACTTTAGGCCCAAACATTGGTTCGATGTTGCTTTTTCTGTTCCCCTATTCACACACTATATACTTTATACAAAATTGCTGTGCCAATTGTCGCTTATTGAAGCCCAATTTGTCTGATTTTCTTGAAAAATTGCCAATGTCGCTTTAAAATCGCTCATGACGCCAATCAACACGGCGACGATCGCCCCCAAAGTAAGCCTTAATCTAAGCCAATCGGGTCCTTCCCTTTTCCGCATAGTGCAGTCGACTGGCTTTTCGTCGCGATAGAAAGACAGAGAAAGCAAAGAGACTGCACTAGGCAAAGCGAGAGGACCTGATTGACCTGAACAAAAAAAGTCGTGAACCAAAGCGACGTTTTGAAAACGTGCAGCGCGAAGCTACGGATTTAGCCGTAATGTCTAACTTCAAAAAAGTATAGAAAAAGCAAGATCGAAACTGACTATCTTAGACAATCTATGAAATGCGATTAAGTGGCAGTATATAAGGCGTTTGAGAGCACCCTCTCGCGCGATTTGGTTCGGGATGACCTGAATGTGTAACAAATATGCAAGGTACCGCATCTCAAGCACGTCAAACAATTTATTTACACATTTCGAGTTTGAGTAGTTTGGGGTGTGGGGCCAGGAATTCTAGCCATACCGACGGTTCACGACCTTTTCGTAAAGTAAATTAACAAAAACTTCAAAACTGAATGTGACACTTGATAGGCATCATCCGAATTACAAATATGCTGAAATAATTAATTATACCACTACTTGATCCCTAGATATTAACATCACGTACCTAAAATGGACTTAAACTATTTAGCCTTATTATTTTTCATATAGCCATTTTGGTTCTCTGCAATCTCTCGAATAGCTACTCAAGGCAAAGAAGTACCAACTTGAATTGAGCACTGGTTTTCAAAAGGTCCTTCATATGTACGAACAAGTGTTTATTATTCTAGAGCGGATTTCTGGTAACTGTATTGAATGCAATCGTAAAGTGATTACCTCAATTCTGAATAAAACCTATGGGAATGATTAGTTCTCACACGACAGCCATACGAAACCGCTACAGTACTTGATTAACAACCAATCAACCCAAATTATTTACTCTTCTTTATCAAGGATTAGGAAATGAATGTTTATCCAATGGGTGTTTCCGACGAAAACTATTTCAAGTACAAATATCTCCTCCAGTTGGAGGGCCAGGGGGTTCGACTGTGAACAATCCCAAGGACACACCCTTAAAACTTATCCCCGCAAGCGTTGAAATGTTATAGCTCAAGTGGATAATTGGCAAAAATCCGGGTTTGTTTTTACGCCTTTAACTTCCTAAGAGGACAGCCATAATTTCCATCCAGATTAGTCAGATAAGCAACGAAGAGGCTTGACATCTTTTAGGTCTATAATTGCAAGCGGAAGTTGCTCAAATGATGAATGCATTTCAAGTTATGTAGCCCTCACCAGCCAGTCCTTGTTAATTTTTCCATTCGATACAGAGGGAATTTCTGCAGAAACCCATTCATTGGGAAAGCTGAATTTCCCATGGTAGAAGAATAGGAAGTGTTCGGATTTCCCATGGCTATCCATGTGAATTCCGAACACTTCCCATGCTTGTACCTTGGTAAATTCACCTTTTCCCATTGCAAGTGTTATACCTGTTTTACCAAATTCAATCAAAAATATCGCACTAACTCTGCAGAAATAATTACTGACTCAGAATGTTGTTAGTTAGGTCAGCACCAAGTGGCTGCTGTTCGAGGCTCTTAAGCATTTGTGCATGAAGGATACAGGATTCATTTTATTTTGCACCATTAGCATTACATACATTCATTTAAAATGAAACACGTCGTCTATTTAGAAAACACCTCCCTTGCTGAGCTTGTAGCAACGCTTGGAATCCTACCGGCGTTTCTTGTAGACTCCAAGGTCATGTTATCACAAACATCAAACGGAAGCATTTGGAACATTTTCCCTAAAGAAGTTCCGTTGTGGTGTGCTAACAAAACGAAATTGTTCTCATTGTTGGCGTAGATACCTCCATTAGCTATGTGGAATATGCAGTTTGGGCGGGAAGGGTCAAAGTTTGTGCGAAAATGAACAAGATTGATTAATAATATGTCGTGCACTTTGGCGAATTGTTTCCTTTTTATCTCGAAGCTGGCTTTACTTAGATTCTCAAAGTGATAGAAAGAATACAGATCACTTTTCGCCGGGGATTTCGCCGGGGACTTTCCGTTCAAAAACCTACGGAGTTTTTAAATTAAAAGATAAGTTATCGAAGATAGTCCCATTCCACCCCTGTTGGGGACTCGCGTCATATCAGGTGAAAATCCGCTCGAAAAGCGTCGTTTTCGCAAATCCTCAACTTCCTAATATGGAAAATTGTTTTACCATATTTTTGGAATCCCAAAACCCTTCTCCCGGCATTTTGTCCACGCAAAATATCCAAGAAATCCACCAAAACGTACAGACAGGCTTTCAGGAAACGTCAGCAAAGTACTAGAGTTCTCCAAGGTGTGTTTAATCTTCGATTTTCTCAAACCCACGGTTTGGCTTCCGTCAATCAAACGCGTGAACAGCTCTGTGTGATTTCACGGAGGCTTTGATAGATCTTGTGATATCATAGGGACTAGGCAGCTTCAAAAACACAACGTTTCACTGATGCAATCCAAACTCAAAAAACATGCGTGGACTTGACTTAAAAGATTACATGGACGGAAGCCAAAGCGCAGTTTGGCGTTCGGAAATAGTAAATTTCAACCTTTGGCCGTTATTGTTCAAGTTAACGTTTTTCGCGCGCCCGGCGGGCAGACGACAAAAACTAGCTATATATGGGGGGGGGGACTCCCATATTGTTGGGGCGGGGGTGCTCGTCGTACCTTTTAGGTTTTAAAATCAGGCGTCTGGTACCTTTTAGGGGGTAAAAGTAGAAAACCTGCATTTTTTTCCAGATAGGTATACCTGTTAGAGGTCCGTTCTAGCAAATCAAGCAGGTACCTGTTAGAGGTTCGTTCTAGCAAATCAAGCAAATCACACTTGTTGGTAGCCTTAATTTCAGACATTTTTTCCCTCGTAAAAAATGCGAGGGAAAATACGTCTTGTTGGCACCTTTTAGGGGTCAAAATCAACCAAGCGACACCATTTTAGGTAGCTTTTAGGGGTAAAATCGAAAGTTCCCGACGAGCAACCCCGCCCCAAAAAAATGGGAGTCCCCCCAGGTATATACTGCCAAAATACTCAAAATTCTGAAAATCTGAGAGGCACTCCATTTGCCTTTAAACATTTTTCTCGTTTCTATTTTCAAAACAATAACCGTTCTTGAAATAGAAAGCCCGTGATGCCCGAATACAGAATCCTTGAATCCTTGTTTCATCGAAAATAATGGATGCCGCCGCGCCATGTTTGTCCCGGTCAAAGAGCCTAAGCATTTGCGAAGACAGATCCCAAAAATGGCAAGATTTCTACCCTAAGGCCAGGTAAAGTCAGATAGGCTTGATTCTTTGCATAGAGTATCCTTATACAATAAGAAACAACATAGAAATGAGTATTTTTTTCTAATTGATCCGTCTTTAAAATATGAGGAGTTACACTTTGGTGTCTGCAGCACTTTTTGACATTTTTTGTTAGAATTGTACAAATTTTGCCATGAAACGTAGCCTGAAACGATGCAGTAACCAAAGTTTAGCAGCTGATATCTTAAAGACGATCAATTAGAAAAAAATACTCATTTCTATT
The DNA here is from genome assembly GCA_033964015.1 of Scolanthus callimorphus. Classification (NCBI taxonomy): domain Eukaryota; kingdom Metazoa; phylum Cnidaria; class Anthozoa; order Actiniaria; family Edwardsiidae; genus Scolanthus; species Scolanthus callimorphus. The sequence goes on from CM066922.1 coordinate 9,891,154, forward strand.
TTGTTTCTTATTGTATAAGGATTCTCTATGCAAAGAATCGAGCCTATCTGACTTTACCTGACCTTTGGGTAGAAATCTTGCCATTTTTGGGTTCTGTCTATTGCGAAATACCATAGGTAGCTCATGAAAGTCAAAAACAATAAGTCAAAACTGACAAAAAGTAGACTCACGGACACCGCGGCAAAACGCATTTGCCATGCGCTAATGATTCGCTTCCTGTGAAATAAAAACAAAAGAATTATAATGCTTTCCTACGTAACAACGTGAGTAGGAAAGCGTTTTCATTGCGGTTCCGTAGCATACCTTCTATTGTCATTGGACAATAGATTTCCTATTATGGATAGCCTTCATTGTTCATTTCGGCTATATATACATTGTTTAAATTAGCGAGCTTTCTCTCGCTTCTTGAACAGCAAAACGAGATGTTTTATTGTGACCAAATTTCACTTGTTATAGTTTAGAATTTAAAATAAATATTTATTATCGTGGTTAGGATTAAAACTCTAGCCCTCGGAGTTGTACACTGCTTTTTGCGAGCAGGGTCCGTTTCCCACTGGGTTTTTGTCCCAAAGAAGTGGGTTTTATCCCAGTGGGTTTTTCGCGCGCAGTGTACGGATTTATGTATTTCTTAATAAATGTTGATTGCACGCTGTTCACCAAGCAATCGGCAATATCACACTCCAGCTATTGTCTTGTCGTTATTATGTTCGTGGCTTCATAAGCGAAGGGATAGAAATGAAAATCATACATAACAAAGATATAATTTGGAAAACGTATAAAGCTCAAGACACAAAACGTAAGGCAAAATTGCAGAGCAACTTGAATATGACCATATCTTTCTCTGAACTTTTGCACCTCGCAATTTAAGGCTTGCACCCGAGGCGAAAATTCTGGTTTAAAGTCAAAATTTATCGTTCGCTGTTGTTATGTAGATTTTTTCAATTGTCTTCATTTCACAGGCCAGTGAATCTTTAGCGCATGTGATCTGCGTTTTGCCGCGGTGTCAGACTCACGAGGTTCACAAAATGACAAGGAAGGCAGGGAACAGGTGATCCCACTTCACAATGAACCAGAAAGTTGATTGGCCAATTCAAAATACGGATTATAAAAGCGATTGTTAGCTTTCTAGTTGTTAGCTATGTAGTTGATATTTTTTAATTGTTATCTAAACTCCATTCAGAATAGAAATGTTTCGTGCTGAAAGCTCGGCACACACCAAGAAACTAATTGCATAGTCGCAGGGGCTGTCCCATGTCGAAATGCCGGTCGCGGGAACGAAGGAAACCTGAGAGATATTTTTTCAAAGTTGTGAAGGAGAATTGGTTGGCTGTTGATGTTCATTCATGATGCTGTCAACCTATATGTATGGATTTGGACAAATTTCAGGGTTTTTGATATATTTTCGTGTATTATCGAGCGTATTGGCATTTTGATTTTTTACCAGGCTGAACAACTTTCAAACTACGACAGCCGTTTTCTCAAAGACTTTGAACATAAAATATTCTGAGTTGAAACATAAAATATTCTGAGTTGTTTATGAAGAACGGTCTTATTTTATAACATTTTGTTCGTGAAGAAATTGTCGAACAAATATTCGCAAATGTTGAATAAATAACGTTAAACTGTTTTTGGTCCTATCCTTAAACATTTTGACTAACCGGCCACAAAAGCCGAGATTTCCGATTCTTCCAACATTAATGTTTTATCAAATTGCCTCACAAAAATTGATGCGAGCAATTAATTACACAATTTGCCGGCAAGGAATTTTCGTGAGCAAAAAGAGACCACACACGTGTAAAAAAGCAGCGCACACTATACTTTCACTTTGTTTTCAACGCGTTGGTCTTCTAAGTTTCTCTTTCTCGATTTGTTTCAAATCCATATTCAATGTGTAATTGTTTTGTTATAAATATTGTAAATTGGCAAATTAACTAAGACATTATCTTCATGAACACGAAACAGCCGGTGCTTTTCAGAATTCGGCGAGTATTTTGCGGTTTAGCGGTAAAACTTGGGGGCGTGTGCAAGATTATATACGTTAACAGAAAGCCATAAAAAATGTAAAGGCGAAAATGGGAAACGTGTAAAGTGGCCATTATATCCACCATTGATCGAAGACATCTGAGAAAAGAATCAGGCTTTGAAAGGGGATTCGAACCCTTTTTCACTTGTATCAAGACATTGAAAAATCTATAGTAGATTGTGGGATTCAACCAAACAAATAAAGGGCAGTGAACTTAATTTACTAATGCTGCCTTTAATGTTGTCTAATTTGTCGTCTTCACGTCGAGTAATCTCTCTTTCTTTATTACACGGTTTTTAAAAGCTCCATCATGAGACAAAACAACTTGGACACATATTTTGGCCCTAAAAGATACCAATCTCCCTCAAATGTTATTGCAGGTCAAGATCACCCCTAAAAGAGACAAAACCCCATGATTTAAAAAAAATATCGAAATCCAGACAACCTCCACCCCTGCACTGAGCGAAAAAGAGCAACAATCTGATTGGCTTATAAATAGAAATACTTCATGAACAAGCTTTCAGAACCCGACGAAACCCGGGTGCTTTCCTTTTAACAAACATTTCTGGCTTGAGTGTCTGGGAAACGCTCCCCCCCCCCCCCAATCCCCCTGACTTCCCATGGATTTGCCACAAATCGTCGGTAACAGTCCAGTCAAATTAGCCCGAAAAAGCCCGAACCTGGAAAAAATTGCAATTGAAATTTTTGGTACTAATTGTCAAAAACATATGTAGGAATAACATATCCAAATTTCGTAGAAATCCGACCAGGGGAAGTTGGTTAAATTTTTGGTTTTACCAGCGACGTCAAGGGCGCCTTTTGTTTTCGGCGGCACTTAGACAATGAAAACACATAAACTGGGAGAATGTTTATAGACTGTACAGATGAAACCGGGGAAGATTTATTAAGGTTTTTCAGTTGAAACAAATAACTTCTGAGCGATGAGTTACGACTATGGACAGTTTATTTCTTTTAGCGTATAATATTCGAACTTTATTGTACCACCACGCGGGAAATACAAGGATCATAGGGATTCGTCAAAACTCAGGATTATTTAGTTATTATTTTGCACAACTGGTTATAAACAAACACCAAATTCACATCTATGCAATCACATTATACAATAGAAAGAAATTGCTCGACATCGCGTTCAATATCACACCGAGTTACGGCTCTACAATCTATAGCCATCCCTTCGAATTGTTCGCTTTCTTTGTCTAAGTGCCACCGAAAACAACAGGCTTTCCTTCGTGCAGACGGAAAACCTAAAATTTAACCAACTTCCCCCGAACGGATTTTCACAAAATTTGGATACGTGTTTCTCACAAATGTTCCTGAGAAGTTGCTGCATAAAAATCCCATGTTGCAACTTTTTCCAGGTTAAACGCTAAATTGACAGGACTATAATACCGGTCAGAAATCAAACAGAAAGCGTCTTTCCCGGATAACCGAGAATGATGGAAAGCGTTTTCCCGAATTTTTCGAATTTCAGGGTTCTGGGGTAAGCTAAAAAGGTTGTCCCAAATTTCCGAAATTCCCGGGTTTTGGGCTTTCCATTTGACTTCTTACCAAATTCCAAGATTTTTCAAAAATGGAAAGTATTAGGGTGGCTTAGCGACAAAAACGGGTCATTTTGTGCAATTTCGCGCGTAAAGGCACCAAATTTGGCATGAATATTCTTTGCATCATTTTGAACAGAACTGTAAGGGGTGCCACGCGATTCGCAATGTGTAGGGGTGGGGAGGGTCAGTTTTGTCGCCAATATTTAATGCTCTTTTTCTGGCCAAAACATAACTGAATTCATGCATTCAATAAATCTACGTGTTCCCTAATAAGTTTTGAAGAATTCCAGAAAGATGTTACATTTTGAAATTAAGAGGGGAGGGGAGGGGAATTTTGTCAAATTCTCATAATATATTCAATTTGACGTGTCAATTTAAGTGTGCAACTGACCAAAATTGGCAAACATGTTCCATGCATCACCCTTAATAAATTCAGAAGGGGTGCCAAAACATCGGACACCATTTTTACGAGTAAAAAATTGTGTTTTGAAGCCTAGCTAGCCTCTATCAGTTCACAAGATCCAACTATACCTCCGTGAAATCACCCAGTTGTTCACTCGTTTGATTGACTTACACTTCCCTGGATTGACGGAAGCCAAAACGGGGTTTGTTGGTCGCATCTTTATCATTTTCTAAAGCACTGAAAACGCAGCTTCGGGAAAATTGAATCGTGTTGAATGAGAAACATATAACTTAGTTGAAACATGTAACGGCGAACCAAGCTGTGGATTATTCGAGATGAATTTATGACCATATTTGGTCAATAATGAACTCTCGACTGCTAACCCAAGTAGGTTTTCTCTTCATAATATTTCATTTTTCGCTCAAATAAAGTAGAGCAACAGTGGTAAGTGATAATATACTAACATTTAATATCTTGAAGTCTTGCAAGAACATTATTTTCAAAATCTGTTCAATTGTTTATTGTGCGAATATTTCGTAGCTTGGCACTAAAGTAATGTATGTTTGTTACACGTTTCAACTCACTTATATGTTTCTGGTTGAATCAAGTTGAACACCGTGTCGCCATCTTTTCCTTTGTTATTGAGAAAATAGCGCAAGGTCTGAACAGAAAGGTCGTTTGAATATAGACTTGGCAATGTGTAATCGCGTTTGTAGACGTTTTGATTTATTTCCCTTTTAACAACAAATTCTGTTTTGACATCAAGATGAAACATATTGAAAGTCTTCAACCTTCGTGCGGTTGGCGTTGGACCTTTAACACGAAGGTTGAAGACTTTCTATATTCAGGGGCGTAGCCAGGAATTTAGGTTAGCCGGGGGGGGGGGGGGGGGGGGGGGGAGGGGCGGATAGTGAAAACATGGGACGAAAGTTTCAAATTTCCTCCAGCAAATGCAAATACAGTAACTGTGTGTGGGAAAATCCCCCGCTACGCCCTGATATTTTTTTATCTTTTGCGAGCTTGTGTTTTTGTCATTTTGAAGTGGCTGATGCTGAACTTTTCAAAATAAATATTACAAGAACTTGGATGGAAAATAGTTAGATTCTGAAAAAACTTAAATATCTGGTAAAATCTTCATAAAATGGCACGATTAAAACTGTGTGTCGAGGAGCATTTACTGTTTGAGAAAATGTACTCCGGCGGGCAAAGGATGGTGGTTGCGGTGGGCCAACGAAATGGCTAATAAAGTATAAATGAAATGCGTACATTATCTAGAGAACCACTTCGTCCTACAGTGGGTCCAATGTATGTATCAACCCAAGTTTAGCCCCCAGAACACTTTCATTCTTTTGACATTTCATGTTCCTTCGGTAGTCCAGTTTCCAATTCTCTACTGAAAAGGGATCGACGGCGCATAAATACAGTGGGAGCCTCAATATGAAGTACGAAAACTTGCAAATACCGACGAAAAACTGATGAAGCTTGAGTTGAGACAATAGACAAATTTGAGGAAAGTTTTTGGACTCGTTGGTATTCGCAACTTTTTCGGCTTCAAATTTAGGCTCCCGCTGTATTTGTGCGCCGTTGATGCCCAGTCAGCGGCAGAGTAGAGAATTCGAAACTGGACTACAGTAAAAACCCGCATAAAAGAACAGGTGTTTTGGGGAATCAGGCTGATTTTGTTCTTGTATATTGGGTGTCTTCTGCAAAATCAGCCTGAAAATGTTCTTAAGGTGTTCTTAAAGTTGTTTCTTAACATCAAATACTGATTGGTAGAAAGGTGACAGTCATTTAGTAACAACAATTAGTTGTTAAGTCTAAAAAACAATTGCTAAATGTACCCTGGAATTCCTGCTGTAGAACTGTGTGTGCATGGTCTAGCACATCATATTGATCTCCTGGGTACTGTACCACACAATGGGTTACTGTACACGAATCTAACTGGCAGCAATTTTTTTTTTAGAAGAACAATTTTCATTTTTCAGGCTGCATGTGTTCTCATGTATAAGGTACTTTTTTGACCAAATTTCAGCCTGAATGTTCTTAAACCACATGTTCTTTTATGCGGGTTTTTACTGTATTGCACATATAGTCCAGTCAATCTACGAAAAATTTAGGGTCTCAGTCAAACTAATTGCAAAAGAATTTCTTTCACTGCTAAATGAAGGTTTGAGGGGACCTAAACAACATACTAAAAATCCCAAAAAATCCCTTCGGTGTAACATCCCGAAATTTAGCGATGAAAATATGGAGCTGGTACCACAGGGTACCCGCGTCGAGTAAAAACAGCTAACTACTAAAAATCAGTCAAATAACCGTTTCTTTCCACGTTTTTGTGCCCATGAGCTGTAAATAGATTGATTCTATTTAAATACAATTGAAAAATAAGCGTGCTGACCGAAAAAATGCGTAAAATGCCATTCTTGTATACCACAGGATACCCACCACTCATAAAACTGAGAATAGTCAATTAATTTGAGAAGCTCAAATTTTTTGCAATTTCCTTTACAGATTTGGGTTTCAATTGGAAAAACATAACATTTCTCTATTATTTTGGAAATTTTTCAATTGGTTAATCATTATTGATTAGGTAATGATAGTTAATTGTTAATGGACAGTTGATCCGTTATATTCTCGAGCAAGCGTCCTCTGACCCCAGTCATAATCTATTCGCTCGGAGGACATCAGCTTTGTTTTAGAACACAGCCATCTCTACTCTCTCTACCTCCATCCTCGCTCAACCATGGCTCAACCTCAACCTCGACGCTCGTCTCGCCTGAGCAAACCGAAGACCGACCCAGATTTCGCCTACGCGACCCAGCAACTCGCTGCCCTCGAACGAGAGGTAGAAGCCACGCTCGCTTCTCCTCTTCCTACTCCTAACCAACCCACCCCATCGCCGGCGATAGCACAAGCCACTCCAGTTCCAGGTCGTCGTGCTACCGCAGACCAGCTCAGCATATTAAATGCAGAGAAGGAGAAACTAGCCCTAGAGCTACAAGTTCTCAAACTAAAAGCAAGCATGACGACTCAACACTTCTCGGAGGGGGCGGATCCTCAAACTTCAGCCAACCCAAGCGGCAAACAGAGGAAAAAGCAGGCCATCGATTGGCCTCAGGAATTTTGTGCAGGTGTGGTGAATCAGGAGTTCGAGAAGCTGGAGATGTCCGACTTCGTTGCGGGTTTTTTGGCTATGGTCAAGACCTACGACTCCCAGCGAAAGTCGGATATGCTTCAGTTGCTCGAGCTTCTGATGATAAAAGCTTCGAGCTACACGTGGAAGAGCGTGCGCGGGTTCTACGGCGCAATAGCCCGGCAGGTAGAATTGTGCCGCCTGGAATTCTCTGATTTTAATGCCATTCGGGATGTGGCATCCACTTTTTTCAAGCATTCAGACCTCCGTGTTTCGCACCAGCCGCGCGAGTACAAAGGTTCACCAAAAACCCAACAACAACAACAATCACGGGCTGACCACAAAAGGGCATGTAGGCAGTGGAACTACACCGGCTCGTGTCCTTGCGACGCTACTGCGGCGGGGTATTCCGGCAACCATAAGTGCCGTGTTTGCGCTAAGGAGCACCCAATGCTCGAATGCCCAAAGCGGCAATCCGAGATTCCGGATGTCGATTTCTCGAACTCTACTTGACTATCTTCTGCCGAGTCGAGCAATTCCTCACTGACCATGGACTCATCCCCGGACCAAAGATTTACGGACAAGGACTTCACGACTAAAGCTGTGATACGGCACATCCTCGTCGCTCGGACTGGTGTAACTAACGCACAGGGAGCGCGAATTCCTGTTCCCACTGACCTCAAACTCGAGGCTTGGGATCATTACCTAGCGGGTTATCACGACGCGATCGTTGCGACATATTTACGCTATGGTTGGCCCATAAATTACAGCTTGGACACATTACCAACATCTAGTTCTCACAATCATCCTTCTGCAGACCAGTTCACCGGACATGTGGAAAAGTATCTGGCTACCGAACTAGAGTATCAGGCAATAGCCGGTCCTTTCAGTCACAATCCGCTAAATCAGCCTTTGATTTGCTCTCCTCTTCAGACAGTGCCGAAACGGGGTTCTAATACGCGACGTGTGGTTATGGACCTTAGTTTTCCTCCTAATACTTCAGTGAATAGCGGTATATCGAATGATATGTATATGAACGAACCTTACAAACTTCGCCTGCCTGGTATCGATCGCTTATGTCATTTTATTTTACAGCATGGTCAGGGTTGTTTTGTTTACAAGAAAGATCTCAAGCGGGCATATCGGCAATTCCCTATCGACCCAAAGGACTACCACCTTTTGGGTTTTCGCTTCAACGGGGCCTACTACTTCGATCTACGATGTCCATTTGGATTGCGGTCCAGCGCAATGATTTGTCAGCGCACTACATCTGCAGCAATTTACATCTTCACGAACTTCGGTTTTTCAGCGGATGTTTATCTCGACGATTTTTACGGCGCCGAGACTCCTACACATGCTTCCACAGCTTTCAACACCCTTCAACTCTTGTTTGATGAGCTCGGTTTGCAGTCTTCACCGGAAAAGGATTGTGTTCCTTCTACGCGCATGCTATGCCTGGGAATTGAGGTAGATACCACCACTTTAACTCTACGCGTTCCTGACGATAGACTCGTTGAACTATTACAGGAATTAACGACTTGGAAAAGGAAATCTCGTTTTCGCGTTAGAGAATTACAATCTCTTCTGGGCAAATTGTCTTTCATCACAGCGTGCGTCAACTCCGGTCGAATTTTTATGTCACGTATGTTGAATCAATTACGTGCATTTCCGTCACACAAGCGCTCCATAGCAGTCACAGCGGAGCTGAGGGCTGATATTGATTGGTGGTTGACTTTTCTCCCTCAATTCAATGGGGTTTCAATTATCAAGCCCCCCACCTGGAGTTACAGCGATTTACTTTCACCACTGACTCTTGTCTACATGGCGGCGGAGCGACTTGTTTAGACGAATGTTTTCATTTCGATATTCCTCAGCATATTATTGCCGACGCGGGACACATCTCGGGACTCGAACTATACGTTATTGTTGTTGCGGCCCGGGTATGGGCTTCACGTCTGGCTCATCATCGCGTTCTTGTATCCTGTGACAATCAAGCAGCTGTTTCTTCTCTAAACTCGGGAGTGACTCGCGACGAGTTTATGCAACGGTGTTTACGACAGTTATGGCTCACAGCGGCACTGAATGATTTTGAACTGAGGGCTTCGTTTATTCCAGGCGTGCACAATTCCCTGGCTGATGCTTTGAGCCGATGGAACAGTAATAACAAATATAGAGACGCTTTCGCTTTACATTGCGCTAGGCAAAATTTTCAGTTTGATTTTATCACAGTCTCTCGCGACGCTATGGACTTCCAGGTAGATTAATTTTTTTTTTGTCTTGTTTTCTCTTTTTTTCTAGATGGAGCCGAGTCTGACATTGAGAGTCTGCGAGTTCATCTCATTTACTTAGCGTTTGCTCCTTCCACGCATCGAAATAGGAAGTCTCATCTCAATATGTATCTTAGTTTCTGTGAGCATTTCGATTATCGCTCATTTCCGGTAGACGGCGTCGTGGCAGCACGTTATATTGCTTTCCTCGCGCGCAGCGGCCGTAAACACGGGACTATCGTTAACCACATCGCCAGTCTAAAACATTTTCATCAATTTCTCGGCTATCCTCTCAGTTGGGACAAAGATTATTCTTTTACACTAGCTCTTCAGGGCCTCAAACGTTATTTAACCATCGCAGTGAACAGGAAGCGCGCTATCACACCAGCTATGTTGTTACAAGCTCACACTTTTTTCAATCTGAGTGAACCCCTTCATTCGGCCATGTGGGCTCTCTTTCTGGTAGCCTTTTTCTCTTTTTTGCGCAAATCAAATTTAGTGGTCACCGGAAATTTGCCATCTTCAAAAGTTCTACTGCGTTCGGATTTAGCCATTACGGGTCACGGTGTTCATCTTTGCGTGAGGGAAACCAAAACTATACAACATCAGGAGCGCACGCTTTCAATCCCTCTTCCAGTTATCCCTAGTTCGGTTCTGTGCCCCGTAGCTGCGTTGCGTAATCATCTGACGCTGAATCGCGTTCCTGCGAATGCTCCACTTTTTTTCGGTGATGGTTGATTCCGAACGCACTAGTCCTATCACGTACGCACAATTTCAAGCTTTCTCAAACGCACCATGGGGAGCATAGGGCTAGATCCTCTCGCGTTTTCTCCTCACAGTTTCAGAAGGGGCGGTGCGACTTTTGCCTTCAATTGCGGCTTACCAGCAGAGTTAATTAAGTCGCAAGGAGATTGGCGCAGCGACGCTTATTTAGTTTATCTAGAAATGTCGCATTCACAGAAGCGACACGCAGTTTCCGTTATGGCAGAGAAGATTCGCTGTATCAACTCTTAAAATCCTTACATAAGATAGTTTTATTATTATTTTTAGTATCATCATTGTAAATTACCCCCTTGTTTTTCCTCGCCACCCTTTTCGCCTCACTTCCCCCCTTTGGGTTTGGCCGCTGGAGTTTTATTGTAGTCATTTTGATTCATCTAGAGTTCTCAATAAACCTCCAGTATTTTTCCCATCCACCGTCTCTTGTGTGTGTCGAGGAAAAACAATTGGTTAATCATTATTGATTAGGTAATGATAGTTAATTGTTAATGGACAGTTGATCCGTTTATATTCTCGAGCAAGCGTCCTCTGACCCCAGTCATAATCTATTCGCTCGGAGGACATCAGCTTTGTTTTACCCATAATTACCCTCCCGCCCTAAGGCGCTGGAGTTTTATTGTAGTCATTTTGATTCATCTAGAGTTCTCAATAAACCTCCAGTATTTTTCCCATCCACCGTCTCTTGTGTGTGTCGAGGAAAAACAATTCGCTTTATCACTGCAAATCGGACCGAGCCATAGTGAATACTCAGTGGAATCACCTGATAGTGCCACTTTTGTCCAATCCCATGTTACTGTTTCTCGCAGCATTCATTTACCAAACCATAGGTGAGTTGCATGAATTTAAGAAAATCATATTTTAACTACTGAATACCCGAGGGCGAGGACGGTAAGGCCGAGAATTTCAGACCAAGGGCTGAACTGTCTGCTTAGTGGACCAAGCAGCTAGAAAGTTATTTGTTCGCAGACTCGATATTGTGTCACAGTCAGATATAATGTAATACTAACAAGAAATCTTGCCTGGGTCTTTGGTAAGCTTTAAAATCTGATCCTCACTGTACCGCAAGAGCAGACGCAAGCTCAAGCGCAAGGATATCAAACTCATACATGCCTCTTAGGTGGATTACGCTAAATCACAAGCGCATGGAAATCGAGACTTTGCATTTCCTTGCGCTTCCGTCTAAAGTGTGAAACAAGTGAACGCAAACACGGCATCTAATCATTCTAATCAATGTTGATTTTAGGCTTGCGCTTGCGTCGCTTTGATTCACACAATTGCCTTGCGCTTGAGTCTTGCGCTTACCTCCTGCGCTGAACCACCCTTAATAGTCTTCCCGACCTTCTAATCACATGCCTTTATGTGCGCTGGTGGTGGGAGATGGACGCAGCTGGAGGTTTTGGAGATCCTTAGTGTTGGTCGGATAGTAGGGCTTGGTAGGACGCCTGACGGTCTTCTCTTGGTATGGATAAGCACTCGCCTGTTTCTTCCAATCACAGAGCCTGGCGCAGTCGCCATCGCTGGTAAGATCTTGGGTTTTCCAGCGTCTGTTCTATCTTGCCAATGCTGGTCCCTAATGATACACTCGGTCTCCCTGTCGGAGTGTTGGTAGCTTCACAACTCTGTGAAGGGCGTCATAGTTGTCAGTGTAGCGCTTTCAGTATTTCCTGGCTGACGTTCTGGGGTCCAATGTCCGAGAAAACGGTGTGTGGGGTTCGCAGTGCAAGGCGAAGATTACACGCGTGACGTGTGACTACACCAGTTTCCGTCGACTGGCGTTAAGGTAGTCGGTCTGGTCTAACTCGCAGAGGCCCGACTCCATGGTTGATTTGGCAATGACAGCGCTACGAGGTGCTTCCTCAGCTCTGGTTTGCACAGGTGCGGCATCTGTTCACCATTCGCTATAAGTGGTCACCAGACGGAGTAGCTAGCGCGTCCTTGACATATTATCCCAAAATGGCCTTTACTTAGCGTATGACTTGTAACATCTCTAGCTGCATCGATGACGAGTCCACGGGTGAAGTGTTGCCTCAACCCCCATATAATAGGTTTGAGAAATGGGAGGCCGTCTTGACTTGCAAACGGTGTCGCAGTCTTGGCTTCCCGGATTTAAGACGCTGCTCTGTTGCTAGTAGTGACTCCAGGACCGACTCACTGTGTTCTTCGATGAATTCCTGATGATAGGACTGCATGTGGGGCACAAGACAGAGCGTCTGCCGTATTTTGATGTTACACTTGGACCTTCGGGCCATCCAGAACACACAGAGGTAACCTTAATGGACACTGTATTTTGAGAGAAGAGGTATCAGTGGTCTGTTTCTATGGTGAACGGCATCCCTGGACTGTAGCCAGAGAACTTGCTGCATGCCCATGTGGCGATCAGGGCCAAGTTATCGATACTGCCAACAGAGGGAGAAGCGAAAGCAATTGGATGTTGGTTCCCGTTGCCATCGGCTTGTTAGGACCGCTCCGAGCCCGTCTGGCATGTGTCGGCAGCAATGCTCAGCATTTGTCGGGTCATTTTGTCTGCCCAATGGAAATGCAAAAGCCAGAGCGGCCTGAATTCAGCCAGTCCCGACCTCGAGGGTCCTCAGGATGGTGACGAATTTAAAGTTACTTGTACCTACAATTGTAGGTTTATATTTTACATCTCAAAGCAATGCAAGTTTACGAAGTGGTTAGAAGTGATATCCATTTATGCGTTCTAAGACTGTTAATACATAATACATATGTCCCTACTTTCTTTTATTAATTAACGGAACAGCTCTACAGTCTCCTACCCAAAAGAAAACCCAACAAAGAGAAATGGTGAATTATCAAGATGGGTACCCTGTGGTATATCAAATAGCAATTTTCATGATAAAAATCAACGGAAAAACATATTATCCATGCTAAGGACTTTTGTTTAAACGTAAAACATATAGAAATGCGTAAAAAGCACGGTCAAAGTAAACTTCCACCATCGTTTTGCTTTTTCTCAACGCGGGTACCCTGTGGTAAATGCTTGATATTTTCATTGCTGAATTTCAGGATGTTCCACCGAAGGGATTTTTTGGGATTTTTAGTATGTTACTAAGGTCCCTCAAAGCCTTCATTCTGCAGTGAAACAAATTCTTTTGCAATTAGTTTGACTGAAAATCATAGATTGACTGGACTAATATACATCTCTGTTCGGTTCGTATATTCTTAACTCTTTGCACATTGGGTCATCTCATAACCATTTGTTTGTTAGCTCGCGCATCTTTACCTGTTTGCCCGCGAGGTGTTTCTAGCTATCCTTTCTGCTAATAGCTGTAACTATTGTATTCTCTAGCACGGTGGACCATCTTAGCTTTTGATCCCAGGAGCTTGCCTGACAGAGCCACATTCGCTTGGGTGACACCAGCACAAATGCATTTTTTACATCTGTAAATTCAATTGGAGACAAATATATTGATATTCTTATTTGTTTCTTCTTTTCAGCTTTCATCGCAGGGCGTTCCTCCCAGCCTCGCGATAGCTTCCCTCTCTTTAATCACATAAAAGCTATTTAAAAAGGTTGCTGTGCTTGTATTTGTCTAAAGACCTTGAGCGCATTCAAAAACGAGCAATGCGCATTATTTTACCAGAACCGGGACGCACTGAAGATATCCAATATGACAATTTGTATGATAGACGCGAGCTACTTTCTTCTAAGCTATTTAATGAGATCTTACATAACAAAGAACATAAATTATTCAGTCTGCTTCCAGGAACAATAGAACATTCGATCATTCGACCAATATGCAGAAAAGATCGTTATAAGAAATATTTTATCTTATTGAAATATTCTATCGTATTTTTTACCTCGAGGGCACGGTAACGAATCCTGCATTCTGATTGGTTCTCAGAGCGCGCTCGCGGGGGCAATATTTTCCTATCTCTGACCTAGGTCACAGTAACCATTTTCGCGCGCTTGTTTTCATCGAAAAAATCAAGTTTTTGAGTTGGAAAAAATAAATAAGGCTTTAGGTCGGTCCGTATAGGGAAAAACTGTGACCGAGGGCTGGAAACAGCCCTCGGTCACAGTTTTTCCCTATACGGACCTCCCAGCCGGTAAATAACATATCTATAGCTTTTTTATATAGTTTATATTTTATATTATAGTTTGTAATTTTATTACACATACTTTAGTTGCAAGACTGCAAGGTGTAAATATTTTTAATAAATGTTATATCTGTGAGCGCTCAAGCCTACATGCCAAGACAGATACGGACAATATATTAGGTAGAGCTCGTCCGGAAGCGTGATCTTGGTATTAGAATAAATCCTTATTGTTCTGATGCCCAAGGGCGGTTCCGTGGAGCCCCCTCTGGATCCGCCACTGTTTGATTATATGACACTCATCTGAGAAATCCCTCTAATGGGCCTCTTTTGATTACACTTACGTTTCGTATCAGGTACATTCTGTAGTTTAAGTTTTTTCAGGCTTACGCAAACTTGAAACCTTGAAAAAGAAAGACATAGTTATTTTTGCCTGAAATGTAATTAATAACGTTTAGGGCACAATGTAATACAAATTTAACAATTATTCCTCGAGCCCGAATGGGTTCTGAGTCAATAGCCCATGAGGCCAAATGCCGAATGGGCCATCTGTTAGAGCGGATTTCACATGACTGTCAAGACTTGTTATGTAATTGCGATTGCTTTGCGTTCTCATTGGCTACTCGTTTTTCTCAGCCAATCAAATTCTGTAGTAAATACAATTGGGTAATTACTTAGTAATTGGTTCGGCTTGCAATTGGCTGAGAAAAAAGCCATTTAGCAGCAAAGTTGTGATTTCTCGCGATTCTGATTGGCTAGTGATTGCTCAATCGCAATTGTTTTCACGACAGTCATGTGAAAACCGATCTAATACTCAACAAATACAACTTACTTGTAGTTCCGTCTCAGCAGACGTTTAAATGGGACGAAGTTGAAAGTGAGAGCAGTGACCACTAGACAGTCGTTAAACAGATAGAGCCCTGCGTCACTCGTGTGCTGATATACCCTATAGGGTACACACAAATAGACAATGTCAGGCTTGTCAACACTAGGCAGGGGCAGATCCAGGATCTCCAAAAAGGGGAGCCCAAAGTAAAAAAAATGGAGGCCAAAGTTGCTCTTGCAAATACAGTAAATGTATGGGGAAATCTATCGAAAAAGGGGGGCCCGGGCCCCCTGAGACCCCTCCCCCTAAATACGCCTATGCTAGGATCACAATTTTTATCGTTTTGTTTGGTGTACACCTATTTCAAGTAACGTTGCTCCGTAAAACGTAAAACCATGAACCATAATGAAGACGCTATTTCTCGTATTTTCCTCGAATTTGGCAAACCAAACTAAACTAAAACCACCCAATGGCACTTACTACTTTGAGACACAATTTGACCTGAACTGCTTCGTTTTAGGCAAGAATTATCATTGCGACTTATGAAGCATGGTTCATGATACATGGTTTCCCGAGCTGGTGGGTAATGTCGTCGCTACTTTAGAAAGTCCAACACAAATTTCAGGAAAGATTGCACGTCACAACTTTATATTGTAGCCCGAGATGCGTCAATGGGAGCAAATACGTATACCAAAGCACCCTACTTATGCCCAACGGTTCTACAATAGATCGCTCGCAAGAAGTTTTTGTACTGGTTTAACACGAGTGACACGAGAATTTCGGAGCGATCACTGAATTATCAGCAAAACTAACCATGAAGACCATCCTATCAGATAACTATTTAAGAACATGTAAAGCTAAAAAGCATGGTCGGATGGACTGAGAAGTAGCGAGATTGAGGGGCGTAGCCAGGGGGGGTCCAGGGGGGGCACGGGCCCCCCCTTTCTCGGAAATGTTCCCATACATTTACTGTATTTGCTAGAGAAAATTTGCGCATTTTCGTCCCATGTTTTCAATATCCCCCCCCCCTTCAGAAATTCCTGGCTACGCCGCTGAGATTATATACGATTTGTTTTTTTTTTTGTCTTCGTTCGCCATCGTTACGGGACGATGCTTCTTTGATTTGAGAGATGCGCAGAAAAGCTGCGCAGTTGCGTGACAGTCTCCCTTTAAGTACCTGTACTCTGGTCGGATGTCTTTTCCTCCAGACGTTGGGGGCGTCAGTAGCGCTACGTCCTCCGAGCAAATCAGACGCCTTCCTCTCTCGGCTAATACCTGTAAGAAAATAACACCTATGTTGTATTGTGACTGTGCGCATTCTGATTGGTTAAAAAGCGTGATTGTAAGAGACCTGAGAAACACGATTGTCACGCAACGCTGTCGCGCGTGTGTATGTTATTTACTCGGGGAATGTTGGTCGAACTGATAAAACTTGAAAGTTTTGATCAGTTCTCCCAACATCACCCTCGTGTTTGTAAGAAAGCAGAGAGCACGCGGAAAGTACTTTTATTGCTTAAATAAACAACAAAATAAACGCCAAAAATGATGGCTTGAGTTAACTACTAGGGATAGCAAATGGTCAAATTTTAATCTGTTCGCAATATTTGGCTATCGCTTGTTGAGTTGTTCGTTGAGCTAAAAAGGAAAGTCATACTAAGTTCATATTACCGGGCAATTAATGATGTTCTTTTGCAGCTCTTGCAGGGAAGCCTCGCGCTCCAGACGCTCATCGTACTAAAAAGAAAATGAGTATGAGCGTAACGAGGTTGCGGCATTTGTGTGCATTGGACATTGGACTGTTCCAAAAAAACGTACCCCCTTATCGAGGAACTCCAAATTTTCAAAAATTGCTCTACCCCTGTGGAAATTCCAGACTCCTATACAACCCCTGTGGAAATTTGAAGCAACCCCTGTGGAAATTCCTCATTCTCTTGTGGGCCTGTGGAAATTACACAGTTGCAAATGAATACCCTGTGGAAATTCCAGGGTCGAAATCACAGACACTGTGGAAATTCCAGGGTCAATATCAACAAACCATGTGGAAATTCCAGGGTCAAACGCAGCGACCCCTGTGGAATTTCCAGGTTCCTCGATTGAGTGGTAAAGGATATAATATGGAAAAGCTCATTTCAAAACACAGGGCAAGACCAGAAGTGGCCTCTGCAAAGCGGTAGTACACAGGCTATCACGATCTACCTGTTTGAATATACTGGCGATGTCCTCTATTCTAGCGATGGCCTGGGAGATGTTCTTTCTGTCCACGTGATCAACAGGTGTGTATCTTAGGAACCTCTGCAGCAGGTCGATGTAACTTAAAAGCAAAAATAGGACATAAACGACGAACTGCATTTAATATACACGGTTACTTTCCTAGTGGATAACGGCCATGGAATATACCACGTATAGGCATGTCCTACCCAGGAGAACCCAAGGAATATGTTTTGGGGCAGGGGTACTCGTCGGGAACTTACGATTTTACTCCTAAAGGGTACCAAAAAGGGCGTGGCTTAGTTGAATTTGACTCCTAAAAGGTACCAACAAGTGTGATATTGATAAAGTTGTTGCTTGGTTTTACCCCCCAAAAGATACCAGAGGCCTGATTTTAACCCCCAAAAGGTACGACGAGCACTTCCCACCCCAAAAATAGGAGAGTCCCAACTCCGGGGGGGATAGGTACGATTTTCCCTGTGGAACCCATTGAATACACACGGTATGTACGGCTTTCCAGGGGATCTCATGGAATGAAGTAGTGTAGGTACGGCTTTTCCAGGGAACGTAAGGATATATACCCGGCCTGGATCAGCCTCTGCTAGCAGCTTACCTTTCTAATCGTTTTCCTGGTGTGAGAAGAAGCTCTGCAAAACTAATCATTACAGGAGAGGCTTTTTAGTAACTACCATAGTATATAACTACCATAGTATCACAGTGAATTTATTCAAATCTTGGAATCTACCACCAGGTGGAAAAAATATCTATCTAATCTATCCACACCTAAAAACACAGATGACACTACATCTGTTCCAGACAACACGCAACCTCGCCGTTGTCAGCAGACCTGGAAATTAACTTGTTTCTTAGCCGCCAGCTGGCAAACAAGTGCTAAAGTGGTCGCATAACTTTTGGTCGCCAGGTGGCATCAAGCTTGAAAAGAGCAACACAAATATTTATTTCCAGCCCTGGTCAGCCTCGTGAGGTTTGTCAGTTGAGTTTTTCTGCATATCGGTTTTCTTGATACTTTTTAATTGTCAGTTGAGTTTTTCTGCGTGTTAAGTATAGCGCTCCGTCCAAGAACGATAGCGTGAACGGCTATGGGGAATTTGAGTTATGCTTTGTGTAAAATTTTAACTTGTTAAATTTCTAAAAAAACTAATTGGCTTAGTCAACAAATCCTGGCCTTCTGATTGGTTGAAATTTGTTTTTGACCGATTATAGCATTTCGTTGTTCAAGAAGAAAATCGAGTGTGAGCATCACTAGACGACCACTGTTTCCTCGGTCCTATTGTTTCCGCTATAGTTCTAAGACGGAGCGCTACTTAATCACTGCAATCCGTCTGGACCAATCAGATCATTGACTAGTGCACTCGTTTGGCTTCCCTTGCCTTGTTAATCACTGCAGTCCGTGTGGACCAATCAGATCCTCGCCTAGTGCACCTGTTTGGCTTCCCTTGTTAGACATGTCGCGACAGAAACCAATTCACTGCAATAGGCGAAACTAGGCAATGATCTGATTGGCTCACCTGGTTTGATTGACTACAAAGAAAAACCCAACTGCCAAAAGCCCTCTCGGTGTTATGGTAACGCGCTGGGGTCACGTGTTACCTGAAACAACTGTAAGAATCAACTGCCTTTACCCCTTACCTTTGCATTTTATTGTTTGGTTGTCTCTCGAATCTTTTGAGGAAGGCTCTAAATTGAGGATTTTGTTCTTTGCACTGTAAAACAAAAAATATTGTGTTTATTCACTTCCACTGGGCAGCAATCTCCGGCCTACACTTGTGTCTGCACTTTCGCAATTTTTCTGTTTTTATTAGTCCCCAAAACCCCGTGTATTTTGCAGATCATCTTCTTGCAAGTAGATGCAAAGTCTACAAAGGTAGACTTTGTTCAAAGAAAAGGTTCAGGAAAGTTTCTAAGGAAAGTTGCCGTTTAAACATTTAGTCCCCAACATCATGGATTTCGCCTCCCAATGTGACACTGAACTTTCTATGAAAACCTACAGCAGCCATACTTAGTTTTCCATATCTCTTTGTACCTGACCTGTTGTGCTTTAGGTAATATTGAGCAATAACTCGAGCTCAGTGTTCTGTTGAACAATAATCAAGGGAGGAAGAATGCACAATTACAAATTCAGTTTGAAAGGCGAGGAGCTAGGGCTGTTACAGAGAAACCTCGTGTTTAAACACAGAGATATATCATGGAATATTTACCCGTTGTAAGGTTGCCAAAGTGACAGGATAGTTGTTCAGGAAGTTCGTGTAGGCTCGTAGTTGAGTAGTAAACTTGCAAAATATATCACCAAGGCACTGTGTATAACAAGACAGTTCGTATACATGAGATTAAATATATATAAAAAAACAAGTTGCATGACGGATGAGGTACGCAATTCTACATTTTACGACTCGTTATCTAGCAGGATTTCGCAGGACTGTGAAAAGTGCCGCGGTATGAAAAGTGCCGCGGTGGCGGTACGGAACCTGGCCTGCTGTAGATGGAATGAAATCGTCAATGAAATCGCGTAGTCGCGGCACGGTCACGGTTGCAGCGCGGAACAACTTTGTGGCGGTACTTTTCACAGTCATACGAAATCTGCTCTATCAAGCTACCTCCTCCTTCCTCCTCCACCGTGCTGCTCGGAGATACCCTGAATTTAGGGTCTCAAATAAGCCATACTATACTACTGATGTAATACCCAGATTTAAAAGTGGTGGGCTCGGCCCATCTACTTTTTAGAAGAATTTCCTTACTAGCACTTCTTTAAAGGCCCATCACCAACCGAGAGCCTTTGCGGACTCTTAGCCAATCAGAGCACCCGAAAAACAATGGATCAATTTGAAAACAAAAGAAAACAGGGCACAAAGGCTCCCGGTTGGTGGTGGGCCTTTAAGGGCTAATTTGTGTCACTTCAGTGTCTTATGATATCAGAGGAAGCAGTGGCGTTATACATCAAGCCCCCCACTTTCTCCCTTCCCAGAACCCCTTGCGGTCGCGCTTTATCCGGATTTAGCTCGCCCCGACTCCCTTCCCTTCCCTTTAGAGCCGCTACGCAGGCTACTGACTCATCTATAACTTTCAACTAGTAGAAAACGAAGAAAAGATGTACGTACTTGATGTGAGTTCCAGTTCCTGTCATCCAGGCGTTTGGACAGTGCATCAACCATTGAACTATATTGTAAAACATAAACAAGTAATCAATTTAACACTGCATGGAAGCCGTTTATTTCGCTTTGAATCTTTATTCGTTCTAGTCGAAATTCCCAAACCCAAAATCCGCGAAACTTTCATACCCAAAATCTCTTTCGCACCTCGAGACCAAAAGCCCAGATCACCCTTCCCCCTTTGGCTTAGATACATACCAGCTGATGCCCCCTGAGGATAGATACCTACCCGCTGATGGACAGGAGGGTGTCAGTGTCTGTAAACAATGCGTTGATATTTGGCTGACTGAGGATTGCTCTGCAAAGAATGAAAATCAGACGTCGATAAATTTTTCGCTCACTCGGCCAGTTTCGAGTAAGTGAACACACTAAATGGTGGATAACAGCTTGATACACCTTTAGAAGTAGGACAACTTTTACTCTATCTTATCTAGGCAATCATGAACTAAAGAAAATACAAGTAGCTGCGCGCTGATGGCTTCCCCGTCAGTCAATCACAAACCAAGTAAAACGACTATCACGCGGTGAGAACGTGACTTGTTTCCTTTGTAAGCCAAGCCAGGCAAAATCGCTACTACCACGCGGTGAGCACGTGACTTGTTTCCTTTGTAAGCCAAGCCAGGTAAAATCACTACTACCACGCGGTGTGCACGTGACTTGTTTCCTTTGTAAGCCAAGCCAGGTAAAATCACTACTACAGCGCGGTGTGCACGTGACTTGTTTCCTTTGTAAGCCAAGCCAGGTAAAATCGCTACTACCACGCGGTGTGCACGTGATAACTAAACAACATAGCGACGCCTTTAGGTACAAATTTGACAGTGATTGACAGAAATGAGCAACTAACCGCAAATACAAATAATTTTCGATACTCATCTGAAATCCGCTATAACTAAATGTAAAGAGAAAATACAATGGGGAATTTGCAGGTGCTGCGTGACATTTTGAAATTTGATCGCAGAAAAATAAAAATACCACATTTCCAGCAATATGTGAAAACCTAAAATTTGAGGTGATTTCGATAAATAACACACAAGTTATGAGCGTCGGAAGTTGGTCGTTTTCCTATCCACCACAACATTAAACCTATAGAGAAACAACCTACGTCGGACGCCTATAACGTTGCTAATATTTACCCAAATCAACTAATATGGTATTTTCATTTTATTGGGATAAAAATTCAAAATGTCACGCAACAGCTGCAAACTCCCCATTATAGTTACATGAATAAGGCTGTTATGGTTGTACCTGTTTGAAGACAGCGCAGCTTTGAGAGGTGACTTGAACACGTCCTGTAGTATTGTCAATGCCTGCATGTACTCAACTTCAGACGACAAAATCTCACGCGCTATTGACGTGCGCTTCTCGCCTGCCGATTTGCCAGTCCCGACAGCAAACCCCTGGAAAATAGAAGTTGTGGGGTTTCTGAGAGTTGGCTAAGGCCCTGTCCACACTAACGCGTTTTCAAAAGTATTCGTTTTCAAACTTATACGGATTCGCAGCGTGTTAGTATGGACGGGAGATTTAAGAAAATAATGGTATTCATTGCCAAAACCGACCAACTAGTTGGTTTATACTAAAACAATTAGACCTCTCGTCCTCATGTGCTATGATATCAATAGAACATTCGGCCTTCGGCCTCATGGTCTATTCATCATAGCACATTTGGCCTCGAAGACTAATTGTTAAGCATACAGCTATTTCAAGAAATATGATCACGTTTTCTTGAATCAGCTGCCCGGATGGGGGGGGGGGGGGGGGGGGGGGGGACTCCCATATTTTTGACCGGGGATGATCGTCGGAAATTTTCAGTTTCACCCAAAAAGATACCAAACATGGCGGGCCATAGCGTGGCTCAAAAAAAAATTTAACCTAAAAGATACCCTACAAGATGAGGTCTTATGTGCCAAGTAGGCGCGAAGGACACAGGTAACAGGGGAAAAATACCCATGAAGACATTTCCGTGTTTGTTTCTAATTCATCGTCTTCTCATCGAACAATCTCTCTTTCTTACACGGTTTTTAAAAGCACCATCATGAGAAAAAGCAATTTGGACACAGTTTCGGCCCTAAAAGATACCAATCTGCCTAAAATTTATTGAAGATCAAGATCACCCCTAAAAGAGACCAAACCAACGTGATTTTAACCCCTAAAAGATACGACGATCATCCCCGGTCAAAAAATATGGGAGTCCCCCCCCCCCGGGATCTGCTGTAACTTACCTCATTGTCATCATCATCGTAATCCTCCGAGTCATCGCCGTCGCTCACATGGGATACCTGTGGTATCCCCCGTCGTGTTTTCATGGGACGTGTCACTCCTTCTTTTTCTACTTTCAGGTTTTCTATCAGCCGCGCTATCATTTCATTCTGTTGATTAAACCATAAACACCATCAAAAACGTCGTTGAAGGGGCCCAAAGGACTTGATCCAGAGCCAGCCAGGTAAATTTTCGGTAGAAAAATAGGTGTACATGACGGAAATTTTTGGTCAAACATTAGCCTGCGTAGCTGGCGGTTTAGTGGGGTTTTAGCAGGTTTTTATCCGCGAAATGTTCGGTAGAAATCTTCGGTTTGCTTGTTGTTCGATGAAATGGCCGCGCAAGCGCTGGGGTTGAGTGCGCCTGGTTAAAAAATGCGCCCTGGGGAGGGGCGGAAGGGAGAAAACGCTGCCAGTCAAACATCTGTTCGGAGGACGTCTCGACATCATCCACGGGAAAAGCTGAATTTCCCAAGGCATACGCATGGGAAGTGTTCGGAATTCACCTGGATAGCCAGGGGAAATCCGGACACTTCCCATTCTTCTACCATGGGAAATTCAGTTTTTCCCATGGCCCGATGGGTTTCTGCAGAATTTTCATGTGTCAATTTGGGTTAACTCCGGTGTAATAACCATTCCCAGAGGACACCTTTGTGTTCAGTTCTTATTTCATCCTGATTCGTTCTACCAAACAAAGGAAGCTTTGTGACGCAGTTCGTGCGCACTCACAGGTTATTACACCGGAGATAAGCCGTCAATTTAATTCGCAACGTTTTGTTCTTGATTATTCTTCTGTACTGTGTCTCCTAGGACTTCGAGCTGCATGAAAACGTGAAAGGGAAGTCCGTAAAACAATTGGGTTTTTGAAAAATTAAATCAAATTATACACAATAGTTTAGCTCAGGATATAAGCTTTAAAATGAGGTATCACTTGTTAAGATACGACCATTTTTCGTGAAATTATGTCATTTTAACAAAAAAGTACCCCGAAGGTAGTCCGTAACCTTAATAATGCCATTACAAGTGGTTTTGCGCTAGTTTCTCTGTTCGAAGCTCTGTTCAACTCTGACATATTGCATTTTGTTGGAGATATTCTGAGGAGCTTCGGGCCATGCTTGGAACAAAATGACGTAGGGTCGATTTCAAACGGAAGGAAAACCATTGTGGTATTTGCTGAGCATGAATTTTGGTGCGCAGTACTCAATAAAGGCATGAACGTTCGGCAAATAGATCCGGCATCACGTTCGATATGGTCACTGTATAACTCTTTGCCGTACCTTTGTGTACTCAGTCGATTCCATTCTCAGTTGGTTTGTAGTCTCCACAAGCAGATTAGCGACGCTCCCCAAATGCTTGACATACCACAAACCAAATGCCTTGAAGGTGACTTCACCTAAGAAAATAAATGGTGGATCTATAATTTCTGTTCTATAATTTCAAAAAACGCCAAATATACTGACTGATACACTGATATACTTCTCAAAAATTATCATTTCATGTGGAAAGAAGGAATAAAATCTGCAAAATCTATGCAAATTAAAACCGCGTATTCAAACCTCCTTCTCGCAGATGATATTCTTTGTATAAGTTTGATGAACTTAAAATGAGTTTGAGAATTGTGGATAAACGTCGTTTAAAAATTGTTCCACATGCTTAGCATATCCAGAGTTAGTTTCTCTCTCAGAAAAAAGAAAAAGGGAAACAACCTAATTACCTATAAAACGCTTCCCAAGTAACTTGTGTTCTTCAGAGAAGAAAGGTTCCAACTTCTCACGGATCATCTTTGTAACCTCCTTGAAAGGCAAATGGATGTTAGTGAGTTGCTTAGAGGCAAGCGTCAGATGAATGTCGGAAAGTATTTGAAGTTTCGCATGGGGAGAAATACCGAATGGACATGCGCACTTGAGCGTGGCACTTCTAAAATATGGACTCAGATTACCTTCAAATAATTTACTGTAAATGTATGGCAATGAAACTTAAATTCAAGATAACACTGGGCTAAATTCGAAATCGAAAGTTACTTTGCCTCCGATCGAAACAACATGTTGTTCATCTTTCTTTTCGTGGTAATATTGGTGGGCTACAGTATAAAATCGGTTCGGTTTTGTCAAATCTAGGTTACAAACTCAAGAGCTCTGTTTACAAGAGGAAGTCTATGCCACGGCGCTAAAATACACAGAACTAACAGTCAAATTTCGTAACGTTATAAGCTCGTACAAACCTCACTTTACCTCCAGATCAAAAGAACAAGAATTCCTTCGTAAATTCACACAGATTTCACGTCATGTAAATGATTTTTCAGCTCGGTTTTTAAGATCCACTTCCATGTTAAACGAGGCTTCATTGTTTGGCCCTTGAAGTCCGCCTCGAAGCAAAAAAGCTCGAAAAAATGCCGATTTCTTCGCTTCTTTCCGCTCTGAGCGGCCAGTTCTTCGACAGTGTACAACCAGGCGTTCCTCTGCTAATAATATGTGTCCAAAAAGACTAGAAACGAGTACCAGAGTGCCTAGCGAACTTAATTTTTAAATATTAGCGCGAACTTGAAGCGAACCGGCGAAGGCAAAGTTCAGTATTGACTCTCGTTATTTATCAACGCATCCTTGATATTTTCCCAAAATTAACAAAAAGCATGATATATTATTTTACTTTGCTTTCAAATTGTTTCTTCTTGGCATGTTATCAGCCGAAAAGGCAAAGTTTTAAGCAATTTATAACAACCCTTCACTCTCTCTTCTGTCTCTCCCGGAAGTCAGGGTTTGTTTTTGCATACTAATTGACCCACCAATCGACAGCGACCAATGAGAGACGCAATAGGACAATCGACTTTATTGACAGCATAATTAGGGTCATGTTTAAACTCCTCCCATTATCATTCGCTATTTCTCGCCATGGTTTAGTTTACATTCTCATTGTCTCTCATTTCTATCAACAATCAAATTTTGAACTAAACGCGGCTGGATATTTGGTAAGCACGTGATCATCACGTGATAGTGATGCCTTACAAAGATACAAGTCACGTGCACACTGCGTGAAAGTGGTCCTACTTCGCTTGTAATTGCTGACGAGAAGCAATTCAGCAGCAACGTTCGTTCATGATCGGCCAAATCAGCTAACGGTGTTTACATGTTGTTGCCACGCAATTAAGATCGTGTGATGATTCCTTTGTTCATTTTGCAGATACTTGCATGTGCTCGGTCGTGTGTGAGAAATTGCATAATTGTAACCACCCAAAGGAATCATCACATGATCTTAATTGCGTGGCAACAACATGTAAAACCCGGTTAGCCGATTTGGTCTATTGGCCAGGTGAATTTGGTCTTAATGCAGTCATCTGAAATTCACTCTATCATGCAGCGTAATCAATAGGTTAGACTGATTAGGAAAATATCGTAATACCTGTAGGTAGTCCAATAAATTTGCCCAAATACCGAGTCTTTGTGTATTAAAGTACAGACCAGGCGGGCGGATTCCATCAGGCTCATATAGCCACTCGCTGTCAACTGCAAATGGCAAAAATAATATAGAATGTGAAGAACTAACCTTGAGGCCGAATAGGCCGTTACTCAGCCAAGTGGGCTAACGTTTAGGCTTCATATCCACACAAAAATATCTATGTAACAATGAGTGCACACTGCTAAGACTCACTGTACCTACTACGTCTTTATATGCGACTTTGATTATCGGCAAAAGTACTAAGAGGAAGTCGATATCATAAATCCTGATGGGGACAGCTTTTTTCTGTTTCTTGCCAGCCAGGAATTTGCCAGGAGATTTTAAAAGTTATAATGACTTATTTTCACATGTTTGGCTGTGGTACTCATCTCGCAATTTCTTGACTTTCTCAGCGGGTTCCCACGGTTTCAGGCTTTCACAATTCCAGGACTTTCAAGGACGTTTGAAAAAAATTAATGACCTTTCATAATGAAAAATATGGATTTTCATGCATCATGAGTATCCTTTGTTTCAAAGATAGCACATTGATAGTTTTTATCCAGGTTCCTTATTTTACAAATAATTATACACACTCAACATCTTGTAAATTCATTCTTCAGGAAAATATTTCCATGACTTTTATAGGTTTTTGTAAAAATTCCATGACATTCCAGGCCTGGAAAAGGGCCATTTCTAAAATCCATGACTTTCCAGGTTTCAAGGACCCGTGGAAACCCTGTTTCTGAACTCGTCTCATCGTTGTCTCAGAACATCTCTGAACGAGAATGATGACGAATTACTTACCATTATTATAAGATCCCGTTATACCGGTTGGACAGGTTATCTGTGAGTCAGTCAGCAGACCCATCTGAACAAGGAGATCCATTCCAGGTTCTGTTTGTAGCAAATGATAAAGATAGAATAATGGTTTTCCTTAAAGAGCCTCTATCAGGCGCCATTTTGTTATCCTAGCAAGTCCTCCTAGCTGGTGCAACATTTTTCAAGTATCAAACGTTGTTTGTATTGTTATTTCAAGATTTCTACAAGTAATTCTATTTTCTAATATTGAATGAAAACAAGATAACTACGGGTGGCTGTCTTTAAGGCTCTGTCTAGCATCGTATGCAAATTTTTTTTTCACAATTTGTGTGTATGATTTTATCCACACCCTTTGACTATGTCGGACCTGAATTATTTAGCGTTTGAATACCAGGCCTTATCGGTAGACGGCGATTGACTGAGTCTGCTGCACCTCACCTGTCTCTGTCAGCGGTAAAAAGATGTCCACGTGTCCACCGCGTGATTTTGGAAGGGCACTTGTTGTGACAGTTTCCCAGAAAAACTTCATGTCCGGATCGTGCAGGCTGAAGCTCGACACTTGCTGACCTGTGGCAAAAAGACAACAGTTGTTATTTTCCCGCACAAACTTATTGGATGAAAGAGCTGCTCGATTTAACTTAAAAAAAATACGAAGCACGCAAATAGACCTAATCGACTAACGTTGCTCTGCTAACTTAATAATCACATCACATTAATTCAAACCTTTAAACAACCATAATAAATGTATCCTTTCCAGCCAAACTGAAAGTGATTGTTGCCACCCCATTAGGAAATAATTTTGCAGTTTCTCACACACGACCGAGCGGATGCTAGTATGTACAAAATGAACAATGGTAACCTCTAAAATGAATCGTCAGGTGATCTGAACTGGACGATTCCAGCTATAAGTGCGCGCGCTCTTCTTTATTCAGCAATGCCCAAGTCGTGTCCACAACTACCAGAATGCAGCGCGCGCGCTTTTTTAACAGTTTGTTCGACGAATGTCCCACATTAACCGTCATGTAGCGCACGCATGCGTTATAGATGGAATCGTCCATTGGGTGGCAACGACAGTCGATGCCAACTGATGACAGCACGACGTCTACACTGTTAGTCGATGTCCTCACCTTGTGTAAGACGCATCGTGCCGTGGTCACCAGCAGTAAAGAAGCCAATACACCTGCCACACACAACAACCAGTTGATTACTTATTGTGTTTCTATTTACCAATCAGAATTAAAATCCTGCACTGGAGCCGCAGTAGCGAAGAAACGTCTCCAAAACAGTGTTGCCAGGCTTGGTACGCGCTTAAGGAAACGAGACCACGTTCTGTTCATGTTGTTAGTGTTTGTGTCACGTGCCGCGTGACACGAACAGTGCAGCACCATGAACAGCACCACGTGACACGAACAGCAACATGAACACGTGACACAGACCGTACCACGTGACACGAACAGTGCAGCACCACGTGACATGAACAGCAACATGAACAGCACGTGACACAGACCGTACCACGTGACACGATCAGCGCAGCACCGTGACACGAACAGCAACATGAACACGTGACACAGACCGTACCACGTGACACGAACAGTGCAGCACCACGTGACACGAACAGTGCAGCACCACGTGACACGAACAGCAACACGAACAACACGTGACACAGACCGTACCACGTGACACGAACAGCAACATGAGCAGCATACCTGTCAACCCAACTTCGTCTACATTCAAGAGATTCTTCGCCTTTGTCACATAACCGCCATCTTGTGTTTTTTAGCCAATTTTATATTCAGCATGGAAACGAGGCCAAGCAGCGTGTGGGTTTTGCTCATGATGAAAAGCCTGAAGCCTGATGCTGGGATTTATGGTACAAAAGTTGACCAAGCTACCAAAAGTACTCCTTATTTGTTTAAGAACCAAAAAGGTGATTGGCTCATTGTTTTTTCTGCTTTGCCGGGTCATCCTGGAAACAAAATGGCGGCGCCGTGACAAAGGCGAATGCGGGTGGAATACAGTAAATGTATGAAAAGTTTCGCAATCATTATGCGGGTGACAGGTTTCAAAATCTTGTGACATCCGCCTACTCCGGCGGGTGAGTTGACAGCTATGGAACAACATCACGTGACACGACAGAATAACCAGACACTCGTTACAAATACCTCGATTTGATGCTATATCAAGCAACCGTTCGGTTTTTTTAAATATACGCCATCCATTTGAAAGCCTTGTTACTGAGATACTGACTACAAACCTGGCCTGTCGTCCGCCGAGCTCGAGCTTCAGTTTTTCCAGAAGCGCCTCAAGTGTTGAGCTCTCGTATTCATAAGGAATGGCGATCGTACCGAGCTTCACTGATGCCAGCAGAACCTACCAAGGACCGAAAACGTATCAGAACGGACTTCAGATGACTCGCGAGTAATTTCCAATTACTACTTATCGCTTTACAATCGCTCCTATAGGTTTTAGTCAGAATTGTTGTAATCACTTTGTTGGTTTCACTTCAGTCGATCGCTTTTTGGCATGGAGGTTGGAAAGTCTGAAAAGGAGCGCGACTGCATGAGCGGTAAAATTCTACTTTGTGTCGATCTTACGAATGCGCATACATACAAATTATGTGGAATTCATCAGATTGGCACATAAATGGTGAGCCTTGGGATAACAATTCGCCCCATGTAAGGTAATCCAAGCAGATCTTGTATTCCGGATTCCAGTCCTTGTATTCCGGATTCCAACCTACTGGATTCCGGATTCCATACAAGTGGATTCCGGATTTCATAACTCTCAAAGAATCCGGATTCTTTATCTGAATAATTCTTGGATTCCGGATTCTCAAGGCGTTTGGATTCTGGATTCCTGCTTTATGGATTCCGGATTCCATTCTACGGATTCCGTATTCCAAAGCTAACAAAAAATCAGATTCCGGATTCTGGATTACCTTACATGGGGCGAAACAATAGAATAAACTCCTACCTCGCACGCTGGAATTTCCGAAGATATGAATATCACTGTAGGGCAGGAGTCGGGAAGACTTTCCTAGTAACACAGAGAACGTGAGCAGCGGTGTACAAGCTCTGACAACATCATGATCATGGTATGACTAGTTTTACGGGAAACTAGGTGGTCTGCGTCGGCGGAGACGTGAACATGAACAACAACAACCAAAGGTTGAGATTTATGTTAAACGCCGTGGAAAAATGGTGTTATGCTGACGTTTCGAGCGTTAGCCCTTTGTCGGAGCGCCCTTCGTCATGATCATATTTGAAAGTTTGACTAATTTTAATTAGTCAATTTTTAAATATTGTTTGTTTCGTGATGCGCAGACGTCCAGACGTCGCTTTGGATTTGGGATTAGGTTTTCCTCTTCCGCCAGTCAACCCAACTAAACCAATCAAGTGTAGTCGACTGGCTTTCCGTCGCAAAAGAAAGCCAGTTGACCGGCGAAACAGCGTCCTTCGTGCCGGCTTTGAATGCAATCGGAACACCCATTTATCGAGTCTGAGCAAGAAAACGTACCTTGGTAAGTCTACTTGTGTGAACAATCGAGTCGTGAGTGCTTGGGTGAACTCCTATAGTCATGTCTTTCCTAGAGGAACAAGTGCAAATACAAGGACGCAACGAATTGATGACCTGATATTAGAAACGAAACTAGCGCCCCAGAATGTGCCTTCGAAACAAGCGTTCTTACAGACATAGGAAAAAAGTAAAGCAAATATAACGCTGAATTTTAGAAAGGGTGATAGAAGCGAAACGCTGGAGTATACATGAATACAATTTTTACGTATTACGAACGCTGTGTAGGCAGAAGCTCATGATCTTTTGCTGTAGGATACTATATTACTATCTTCTCAAGCGTTCCTATCTAAACAATAAGGTTCTTCCGTCAAATGCACTATCGTGGGATAGTTTGCGCGAGAAAATTTGATCTTCACAACGAACATCAAATTTCAGAACATCAAATTTCGCACAATAGTCACAATAGTACCTGAGGTAGAAAACTAGCCCAACCCTAAAAGCAGCGAGCCATGTCACTCTCGACGAATGGAAATGCCTCAAAATTGAACGTTGTACCACAAATGCTTTCTTTACGACATTTAGTATTAAATGCAATTTCTTCTCTCTTACCTGCGAACGGGCGATGATGGTACAGCGTTTGGCCATGGTTGTTCAACAACCGACGGACTTACTACGAAAAAGAAGCGCAAACGGAATCCTTATTATAAATAATGTAACGAAGAAATAAGTAAAATGTAGTAATTTATTACTGAAACACAGAAAACACACTTTCAATTATGAAGTGCTACTGGGTTCTTTCATAATGCACTAGTCAATTGAAACCCCGGCCCCCCGACCCCCGGGACATAGCGGGGAATGTAACATTTGTGCAGTGTTACATTTTGTACTTTTTCCCGCCCCCGGGGAAAATGTTGCTGTTACAATCCCCTCCCCTATTGCCCCGGTGTATGGTACATTTTTTGTAGTGTTCCTACCTCAAGATGATCGGCGCCTGTGCGGCTCACACCACAACATTCAACATATCCTCCAAGAGTGCAAAATGTCACCGAAGGGATAGCGACACCTCTACCACTCTCAATGATAGAGATATCCCAAGTTTGATGGGTAACAGGAATGACGACAAATAAAAAAAATTGATACACGGATCGTCGAAAATTTCGAAAGCTGTCGCAAATTTTCCATATTGGCTGCGATGCTAGCATAATTGCTTGCATACATTTGCAGCGCATGTAAGTACAAGAGCGTTACAACCCCGCTAAAAATCCCCGCCAATTTGGCAAATAGTTACTGTCCCCGTTCCCCCGGAGAAATCTGGCGGTACAAAAGCGTAATTCCACGGCCATGTCCCCGTTACTCCCCCGCTATGTCCCGGGGGTCGGGGGCCGGGGTTTCAATTGACTAGTGCATAAATGAATCTCGTCGTGGAGTTTGGGGGCAGAAAGAGCAGAGGACAAGAAAAGAAAACAACCCGAACACCTCATTATGAGGAGAAAGGTTCACAGTTTCTCACGAAAAAAATTTGGAAAGATTCTTTGGCTTTTGGCAAACTAGTTGTTGCGGGTTTCCTGTGCCAGCACGCGCCCGTCAAATTCGGCGGGAAAAATTCGTTTTCGCAGCAGACATCGGAATTAAAATAGCATATAGATATGACATACCTCCACTTTCTATGACAAGAGCTTCTGTAAGAGTCAACGATGATGAGCTGACAGGCTCCTTCGTCTCGACCATCTCGCCTTCGACCCTGTCCATATGGGTACCATCCACAGTAATTCCGCCTAAAGCAAGAAAGCAACACACAGGCCACCAGTTACAGGGAATTTCTGCGTAACCCATTCATGGAAAAAGCTGAATTTCCCAAGGCACACGCACGCACGCATGGCCGGAAGTGTTCGGAATGGGCCATGTTTGAATTACGCTCCAATGCCTACAAACAATAACCTCAAGTCGAGGCTCTCTTCTGAAATTACTGTAAATGTATTAGAACTTGGAGAAAGCCTCGATTTGAAGCTTTTGTCTTGTGAGCATTGGAGCGTAATTCGAACCTCGGCTGTTCACATGGATAGCCATGGGAAATCCGAACACTTCCCATTCTATAGGTAAATCCATTACCTGACGAGGGAATTCCACACTAAATCTCACGCGAAAAATCGATATCGCCCGAGTCGCCCAGCGACAAGGGCGATATCGATTTTTCAAGTGAGATTTAGTGTGGAATTCCTGAGTCGGGTAATGGATTTTCTTTGAATCCCATGCCGGAGGTTTTATTGATTTAATAATTTACAAAAAAGGCTTTACGCGCGCGAAGGAAGCCATTGCCAAACTGTTTCAATCTCAGGAAAATGCAACTAAAAAATCTTGCTAGTGAAGCGTCTTCGTTGACGAAAATGCGTTTCATACAGTGTTTGACAGAGTTTAAAACTTTAGAAAGTAATTGTTCTTGCTTTCTCGCTTGATAAAGTGTAAATTTGCCGTGTAGAAATTGAATTTCGTGGGTGTCCTGTGTTTTCATTGAATTCTACTTTTGCAGCCATGTAATTCCACAAAAAATCTCCCTCGATTTCAGCCAATCAGCACGCGAGATAGAGTCATAGCATGGGATTCTATGGGAAATTCAGCTGTTCCCATGGATGGGTTTCTGCCTGTGAGTTTAATACAGGTACGAAATGTCTGCATAACCTACACTTAGTAACTTCTGCGGCTTTGCTAATACGTGGTATACAAGGGCAGATCTAGGGGGGTGATTAGGGTGGCTAGCCACCCCCCTTGTTCTCATATTTCTTGTAAAAACCTTAATATTAGCCACCTCCTTGGTCTGAACTCTGTAATATATCCTTTGTACTAGCCACCCCCCTTCTTAAGGGTCTGCATCCGCCACGGGTATATTAGAGTGGATTTTAGATGACTGACATCAGTGGTGGATCCAGGGGTTCCGTTTCTTCTTCGCTCCTTCGAAGACTGTTACAGGCACTATATTATGGAAAGCTCGTCCGCGAGCAGTCTACGTTTCACAATAAAATCTTCATTGATTTGGTGCCCAGGGGGAACCCCCGTGGAACCCCCTCTGGATCCGCCACTGGACACAACTTTTTTGACAGTATCATCATGTTGCGTTTGGTTTCACTACAATACCGTCGATTTCATCTAAGCGAATACACTTGAAAAGAAAAACGCCACTAATTAGGGGCGGTACCTCAAAGTTTTGATGTCTAAAATTAGACAGTTTGGCGCTTCAAACTTTGGCGTTTGGCGCATCAAACTTTGACATTTGCCAGGTTAAGAGCTTCAAGTGATTCAAACTTCGGTTTATAATTACGTCCAAAAGCATTTCTACGAATTATCATGTTTTCCCCGCCGAATCTGGCGCAAATTTTAACGGTTTGGTAAATTTACCGTAATGTTTACATGCCAAAACCACAAAGTTGGCGTGGCAAACGTCAAAGTTTCACGTGCAAAAACTTTGAGAACCGCCCCTAATTAGTGGCGGTTTTCTTTTCAAGTGCGTTCGCTTACATGAAATCGACGGTAATTCCTCTATACTCTCTCGCCATACCCATCGCAGTCGAACCCACACAAAAACCATGCCCGCGTAACTCTAGGCCTAAAAACAGTATCCCCACTCCATTTATCCCTCACCGAAGCACTCCTCTTCTTCGCTGATGATCTTGTGCCTCGATTCCATGGTACTGGGGTAGTGTAAGAACGCTGGTGGGGCCTGGTACTAAGTCCTAGTCTCTCTCTTCTAACAGTGTCCAATGGGATATTCTGGTTAGGGTTATAGTCCTCCAGCAAGGCTTTCCTGGCATCATCAAGGTCTTTAGGGGTAGGATCAGTGTCGAGCCAGGGTGGCCGTCGTGTATCTGTTGAGGATACGGTACAGTTTCAGCGTGGCGGCTTCCATAGAAATAGTCTCAAGAGCGCGCTTTTCAGCCGATTTCTTTGTGCAATATATCAAATTAAAAGTAAAAGAATGAAGTATCTGGCTGATCTGATGTAAGAATAGGCAAAAAATGCAAACAAAGAGATATGCGCCTTTTACCTTGCCTGTAGTATATGATCCTTTTGCCATTCTTTTTTGTGACATCCCTTTCATCGCTATCTTTTTTCTTCAGATTTCTCTGATCGGGAGGAACAACACCAAACTGACCATACACCTCTGCCTGTGAATTAGTAATATCAGTAATATGACTCAGTGGCAAGCTTGCTAATGGTCTTACATGATATGCTCAGGGCCATATCCTCAGGGGGGCTGCTCCCCCTCCCCCTCTTTTGATGGAGTAAACAGGTGAATGTTTTGGAAAATTAACACTAAAAAGGACTGCCCCCACCCCCTACACTGAACCTCCCCTTTAAAGACTGGGAACAAAGCATCGAATTTGCACTCACCTGACATTGGCATACAAGTAGAAGACAACATGTACCAGTACTTCAGCAGTACTCCCCTATTAATATTTATGTCATACTTGAAAGGAAGTTTACATTTTGATGCTATGCAAACTACTGGCACTTTACTGGTAAGTAATTGTATTCTTTCTATAAGAATGATATTTCCCATGCCACATCTTTCAGTAATGTTTGAATTTCCAGAAAAAAATTGAAAATTCCTGTTTTGAAATTCTAGAGAGGTGGGGGGTCAAATGCCATTTAATTCCCATACAATCACTGTTATTTCACTGAAAATTCCAGAGGGGTAGGGGTTATATCTCAAACCCACTCCATGGGAGGGGTATGGATAATTTCTGGAATCATACAATAATTTTATGGTACACTCATTGGAATTAATTATGCTCATTCTCCCCCAGCTTACTATTTTTACTTGTGATGGTCCATCAATATCAAGTGTACTAGTGCATTTGACGTAGTGATTCTTCCAAGAACCATACTCATTAACGCCAGGAGCGTAAGGCAGGAACCAGCCAAATCTTTGACACTTTGGCATCCAAATCGCATCCTGCTCACTCAAGAATTTCCAATGCCATGAAACTTGTGCTGCTCTACACATGCTCCGGGGATCAAGAAATGAAAATATGTAAAGTGAAATAAATCTTGGCAGGACTGTAGTGAAATCTTGATGATAAATTGGCAGTGGATGATTGAAATAGCCAAGCTTGAGGTACTTCATCTGTGATTTTGTGCATCGCTTGAGGATAAAACTGAGGAATTTTTTACGTTGTGCATCTGTCCACATCGAAAACTGCAAAAGTGATAGAGCAACATGACAAAGTGACTGTAAAATCAGAAACGACCATGATTGCCAGAGTAGAAGTTTTAACAAATTTTACTAATTATTACATACTAAACCATTAGGAGCAAATACTAAAAGTACTGAGAACTTGCAATTGGGGAACAGGTTCAAATTTATTTGATTCAAGCTCAAATGGCAATTAACACAAGTCAAACAATATGAAATTGGCATTATAAGGGATCCAATTAAATCAGAGTTCAAAAGTCTCTGAACAAATTAATAGAACATGGTAAATTTGATGTTTCCACAGTACAATTTCCTGTAACTTTTAGTATGTTATTCTTCAATATATAGATTTAGGCACTGCCTAAAAGCGGAGCTCCCAATTATATTTAGGGCCTGTTAACATGAAGATGTGGGACGATGGGTAGCTGGGGTACCCCAGCTTGGAGAGGTTGAAACACATGAATTAACAGTCGTCAGTAAATCAACTTGCTATGAACTCAAAATTTATTGCCTTAATAATATTATCCTTTAAATTGATTCAAGTAGTACCTGATGATTAAAAACGTACAATTTAAAAATTGTTGTATTGCGCTTTTCAAAAACACCCTATTGAGGAACTCAATGTTACAAATTGCTCTACCCGTGTAAATTCCAGCCCCCCCCCCCCTGTAAAAATTCCACATTCTCCTGTGGGCCCCTGTGAAAATTCCAAAGTTTGCAAAAAAAACTGGATACTTGTGGAAATTCCATGGTAAAAGAATGGCCTTGTGGAAATTCCAGTGTTCAAAACAGTATTACCCCTGCAGAAATTCCAGGGTCAAACACAACAACTCCTATGGAAATTCCAGGTTCCTTGATAAGGGTAATGCCAGTTCTAAATGAATGCCCTGTGGAAATTACTTGGTGACATGAATGGCCCTGTAGAATTTTTAGGAAAAAAAACACTACCCCTGTGGAAATTGCAGGGCAAACACAATGATAGGCATCGGATATAAAATGGAACAGCCCATTCAAATCAAATTAAGAAACAGTGTTAAGGACCACTTCATCCCAGCATCCCTGGGTTGATAGTTTACATGGAGAAAAACCACCCCACCTAGGCGGGCAACCTGCCTGGCAAGACAGGTTGCCCGCCTGCATTGGTTTACCCCACCTCTCATGTGAACACAAGCAAAGCAAATATAAGAGAGATTATATGAAAAGGTGAGTTACCCCGCCGAACCGTGGTCCCCCACCTCTATGTGGAAACCGGAAGGGCCTTAATAAAAGATGGTACATGTATAGTATCAAAAAACATTTATTCTAATTTTTTTGTTACTGGTAACCTAATGCTGTTCTGTTTCTCAGTTTCACCCACCTGCACAAAATGCATTACCAGATGGCAAATATGATTTGGCAGTAAGTTATACATAAACTGCTTTTTTGTGTCCGTTCATATGAAAAAAAAGCACTGCAGTGAACATTTTCTTCCATTTATTCTTTATCAGGGGGAGGGGGCTTGATCAGAAACACTCAAAATGTTAATAACAAAAATAAAGATACCCCCTCCTTACCGCACACTAAAATGTCTTAAATGATGTGAAATAAAAATGGATAAGAGAATAACAGTAACAGGAAAGGAGGGTTGCTATTAGAGAGGTGCTAAGTCATATTATTTGCTCGTGTATGATATTAGCAAATTGCTATGCATCACAGAGTGTAAATCTACAATAATCAACTTCTGACCTGCATCTCATTTGCTAACATTAAATTCAAGTCCAAAATTTTTACTGGTATGTATTTGACAGTTATTATTTTTTTGGATAGTTTACAACATGAGCAGCCATGTTGTATCAGATTTACAACATGAGTCGCAGGCAGATGATCTGATACAACACAGATGCTGATGTTGTAAAATACTTTAAAATGCTGAGATGCCATTCATTGCTTGTAAATTTGGCAGAGCTTTAAGATATCATGGTAGTTGCTATGCAAATAAGTTACAACCACTAGTGGCTGTTCAACAGGCTACGGTCCTATGATTATTATTTCTTTTGTGTTGTTCTTATTAATAATTCATGATTTTTTTTTTTTTAAATTGAGAAAGTTTGCTTGTGACAGCCTGTGACTTGGTTCCATTATTGGGATTTAGAAATTAAAAAATAAGGTTAATGTGCACCAGATTACTGCCAAATACTTTTTCCAATTTCACCCTCCTGAAACACTAGGTGGGAATCTTATTAAGTACAGTTCAAAACACACAATAAAGATTTTAAAAATTAATCAAGACCTGTTATTATTACTTTATCTGTTAAAAAATGTTAAAGGTAAATATAAACCTATTCCAGCAGTCTATATCACTCTTATTTCCACCCAAAGGCAGTTGCTATGCTCTCTGGCCTGCAGTGTTTGCAGTCGGCGGATTTCCATCAGGGACTCTAATCATGTATACTTAACAATTATTCCTTGAGCCCGAATGGACTCAGAGGCCATGAGGGCGAAAGGAATAATTGTTTTAGTCAAATCACACTAGTAGGTCAATGTGTATTGCCAAAAAATGTTTTTGTTCTGGTCATTTGCCATTTTCTGGCTTTCAAATCCGACACTTTTCGCTACTATAACTTAAAGCCTACTAGTAGCTCAACCAATCAGAACGCAGCATTGATAATAGACCACTAGTGTGATTTGACTAATGTTAGTTAGATGCTAGTTTGAACAGCATATCCAATCCAAGCAATAGTGAAGCTGCAGTTACATTAATCCCTTGCCAAAACATTGAAAATTATGTCAAACGACAATGGAAACCAATAATATATCACTGAGAGAGAAAAGAAAATGTTTCATTCCTGCCTCAGATAACCCCATAATGGGTACATTTTAGACACAAGTATGCCACATTGCATAATTAGATATTGTAATGGCAATGCAAATTTGTACCATATATTTTTGGTGTTTCATATCTATTACCAAAAGCTGTGTCCAAACTGTGCAACAGCACAGGGAAATGTATCCTATCAGAGGGCACATACATACTATCACACTCATGCATACCAGTTATGTTGTAAGTGGAGGCATGACGGCTATGAAAATGCCAGCAACAAAATGCACTAATTTACATGTATTCATCTGTTTTCCTACATTTTTTTACTGGTATTTACTAGTAAATACATGCATGACACAGTCCATGCATGTTGAAATCAGAGTAGAGATACAGTACAATACAATGCTTTTTTAAAAGTTGAAAGCCTTTAACGTTTTTTCTGCCCTTTTGTTGTGTACAAGAAACACTATGTAAACTACTTTTCAGTACCATAAGTCAATTTCCTGCCGCTTGGAAATCCAAGAGTAAAAAGATCAAGACCCTACCACCATCGATTGCAACAACAGGGATTTACAGCGAGCAGAGATTTCCTCATCGTGTCGATTGAAAAAATCGTTTTGGTGGATGTTTGTATATCTGTGAATCAGAAAAGGATGTCTTGCTTTATGCAAAATGATAGGCGTTTTGTAGCTTTTCTCTCTAGTTTTGATTTTTGAATGCCACTTGCAGAAAATAAGTCCTTTCCACGCAGGACGGAAGCGTTTTATTAGCCTTCGTTGTTGAAAACTATAATAATACTTAATTACTACTAGAATCCTCAAGATTTTTAGGGTCGCATAATATAACTGGAAAAAGCTAAAAACTGTCAAAAACAATTTGAGTCCCGACAAATCCGCGAACTTTTGGATTCACGTTCTGCTCGATAAACAACAAATGACAAACTTTAGCTTACCTTTCTTCCGAGTAGCTTTTTTTCTCCCATGTAGAAACAACTTCAGTGTTTATCCTGCTCGGAACTTGGGAATGTCCTGCCATCTCCCTATAAACAAAGTGTTATCCAGGTCAGTCTTCTTGGGTTTTTTCTCGGGAGACGGAGCGAAAAATCTTCGGGAGACTTGACGTCCCTGAGTTTGAACCACAATGTTGCATGGCCGCCAAATAATTTCTCCAAATCAAACAACAAGAAGCCAAACAACAAGTCGAAAACTCACCTTTAGTCCGTGCCGTAGTTTCCCAGTTAGTTTTTCTCCTTGAAAAAGCCGCTGTAAGCTTACAGTGAATCTAAAACGCCACAGATTTGTCAAATGAAACCCCGAAGAATGGCGAATGACCAGTTACAACTTTACAACTTCGCCAGAAACTCTCACTTGTCCGCCTTCTTTTTGAACAAGAAGAAACTTTCTTGATTTCTACAGACACTTGTAGTCCCGACACATTTGCGTAGTACGGTTCTAGTTGGTTCTCCAGTCGCTTGTAGTAGTATTTTATTCATTGGCGGCGATCGGAAAACCGAATAATCAGTGATGAAGCATAATATTTGCCGTATTTGGGTTCACTGTAATGTGACGTCACTTTCACGTGAGCATCCCCCCCTGACCACCCAATGTCCTCCCCCCTGACCACCGACTCCCCTCCCCCTCATTTTGAGTTTGTTTCGCCCGGCTCCATCTTATGACGTCACGGCCGTGCGACGTTGTGACGTCACGGCCGCGCGACAACGAGCCAGGCGAAGGCGACTATAAAATCAGGAGATGGCTGCGAAAGAAGCTGGCTTCACAGACACGCGCGGAAAATTCTGCTTGACGTTGAAAAATGACTTCGGCCCCTTTGCGATCCTTTGCGTTATTCAGGTATTGGGTACCCTGTGGATTTTATATCGTACACTCTATTTGCGATCATTTTGACGCTTTTTTCTTAGGTATGGTGCTCCGCTCTGCGGCCTTCGGCCGCTAAGGAGCTCC
The DNA here is from genome assembly GCA_033964015.1 of Scolanthus callimorphus. Classification (NCBI taxonomy): domain Eukaryota; kingdom Metazoa; phylum Cnidaria; class Anthozoa; order Actiniaria; family Edwardsiidae; genus Scolanthus; species Scolanthus callimorphus. Next base: position 9,931,553 of record CM066922.1, read on the forward strand.
GCTATAAATTTAAAAAAGTTTTCAACAAAGTATTCTCTTGGAATTAGGTCTGGTAAAAGTGTACTACACTATTATATCGATTCCGCGAGAACGACTCTCGAAGTATCTTGTTAAATTTTATGTGTATCACTGCAATATCTCGCGCGTACTTTCGAAGCTTATTTTAGCTGGATTTTGAGCTTTATTATTGTGAAGAATAGGTAACAGAAGATTTGTAGATGCTAAGCATTTTTCATTCAACTGTGAAACAAACCTATTAAAAGTTTACTGTGTCTCATGTTAATTGTTTACATTTCGCCGCACTGCGCGTCCATAAACACACAAATTGAATAAACATTTCAAATAATAAACCCCCAAAACCCCCTCAACAAGAAGTCTTCCAACCACAAATAAAAGAAGCAAAACTTACCCAGTGGCCTATTAGATCTAGTCTTTCTTGGAAAATCTATAAGAATAAAGCAATGCTGAGTTATTACGCCAACTACAGATAATGCATGCATGCATACTCATAGAAAATCGACGGGATACCATTTAATTGCTAAAATAAAATCAGCACGTGTGTTGTGTCTGGTTACCTGGGAATTAGAATACGGGTTTAAAACGGGAGTCCAAGCACTATTCTTTGTCTTGTATCTGTCAGTATGGAACCCATCTCTCTCGCTATTAGATGCAAAAGGCTTTACGGTGGCACATTTGATCTTTCGGAGCTCATCGGAGTCCACAAGTTCATTCGCATTCAAGTCATGTTCTGTTACTCTTCGGGTCGAGCGTACTGTTTTCTGTTTAGAAATTGAATTCATGGTCTTGTTTCACCAGTCCGGCTAGGATATCCGGCCAAATCATCGGTATATAGACATTTTGAGCAGCATTCCAGCGTGCTTTACCAATAAAACGCTGCGTACTGTACTGGTATTATGAACGGTTGAATAGCGTTACTGGTTGCCAAGGAACGGCGCATGTTTGAGCGTCACGCTCTCGTTTACAGTTTTGCAGCTCTTGTTTGCATTGAAAATGTTTAACTATTAAGGGAGTTACTGTTCTAAAGTAGCTCTCCGATACGTGCAAAGTGACTCCTTTTCCAGAAGGAAATGCGAAATAAAATTTATTGATTCTTGGTGTATAATCGAACTTTAAATCAAGCCCAATGCTATGCCTAGGGTAACATCTGTGAAATGTAGAGAATTTACATTTCACAGAAATAAACAGAACACTACTAAATATGTCGTTGGTTCTGCATCGTTATCACTTTTTATACAGGAGATATAGTGCAAACATTTATGCTAATTTGGGACGAGATGTCGTCGACAGCAAAGCCCCCGAAAAGGCGGCAAAATAATTTGTTAATAATGCTGGGAAAGGTCTTTGGGATTTTCAGGAGGACTCCGTTCTGTCCGTTCTTTCACAAAATCTTCGAATCACCAAAAGCAGTCATCAAATACTAAGTTTTGCCAGACCTGACGTCATATAATTTGCACAATTGTAAACAGCTATCACAGGGATTTTCTGTAGAAACTCATTCATGGGAAAAGCTAAATTTCCCAAGGCATATGCATGGGATGGGAAGTGTTCGGAATTCACAAGGATATCCATGGGAAATCCAAACACTTCCCATTCTTCTACCATGGGAAATTCAGCTTTTCTCACAGATGGGTTTCTGAAGAAATGGCTGATGCATTTTTAAACCGCACCAGGGGGTTTGGTGACCTATGGGAAATTTTCCAGAGGGGGTTATATTGGACTCTGGAAATTCCGTGGGATGGGGTGTGTCTGGAAACTGGAAATTCCAAGGGGGAGGGGTAAAAAGTGTGATTTTCCAGGGACATTTGATCTAAAAATAGATTTTCCAGGGGTATTTTGCCAGAAAAAATGGAAATTCCAGGGGATGGGGTCTGTTTCTAGAGTGGAAACTCCAAAGGAGGAAGTCTTTTTGGGGGTCCTCAACCCCCCTGTGCAGTTTAAAAATGGGATCAGCTAGTACACTGTGTATATGTCTTGAACATTATATCGAACCAAAATAATATAAGTATATATAAGTATAAGTATATATAATATATCATTTTATTATATGGATGCCAGTGTTTTACCGGAAACTAAAACACTCGTATTTTCCATATCTTCACTAGTGAAAATATAAAAAAGTTATGTACCGAATGTCCCGGATGTGCGCGTTTGCAGTGTTGTTTTCCTGACTTCGTCTGCAGTGAAATCTCGCTCGCTCGGTCAAACGAGTTTTAAGCCACAAAACTAAGTTTTGTTCTAGTTGTAAAGAGAAAAACCTTATTTCAACTATGGCAGAGAAAGCTACAGCAACACAAAAAGGGAAATTAGTTCTTAACGACACTGGGAATCAGAAAGATTGAGGGAGCATTTCACAAATAAACACTTTCGACTTTACCAAGTGAGTTGTTCAATTTGTAATATTTTGCCGCTATGTCAATTCTAATCCATATAATAAAAGAACATTACACGGTGGCTTGAAGATATGGATTTCATTTTCTCGTGTCAAAAACAATATTTTACTCACTCGCTGCGCTCGTTCGTAAAATATTGTTCTTGCCACTCGAAAATAAAATCCATATCTTCGCGCCACCGTGTAATATCCTCTATATATAAGTATTTTTATCCATTTGATATATATAATTATTTGTAAAGCCATATAATCTTATAATTTTACTATGTATATAACGCAATTCAGTTTTATAACTGCAACGTTTTTATGAAATTAAACTATCTTTCATAAAAGAGGCATTCAAATTTATTCGGTCTCATCTAATTACAATACAAGGCAATACACTATATTTGCATCCTAATTGATTTTATGCATGTTTTCTTTTTTTTTTCTACATTTAATAAAATAATATATGGTAAGGTTAGACAAATGTAAAAAAGTGCATCTTTTGATCTACTTGGCTATGCCATGGTTTGTTGTAATTACTTTTATGCTCAATTGCGATATTTTAAAAACGCTTTGTTGGATGCTTGGCGATGCAACAAAAATCGTTCTGATTGGACAATTTCATTGAGAACAGGAAATCAACTGCACAGTGACTGTTATTTTCTTGTGTCCCGACTTACCGCAGGTCGTACGTACTTCGCCTTCTGATTGGTCAGTTGCTTGGATGGATTTTGTTTCTGATTGGCTAAGTCGTACTTACATCGTCTCCTGATTGGTCTGCTGTTGAATGGTTTTTATTTCTGATTGGCTAAGTCGTACTTACTTCGCCTCCTGATTGGTCAGTTGCTTGGATAGATTTTGTTTCTGATTGGCTAAGTGTACATTTAAAGGGAGCCTTTCACTATACGCGCATGCTCCAGGAGCGATCATTCTGATTTATCAGCAAAACTAATAAGACCATCCTATCAGATAACTATTTAAGAATATGTAAAGCTACAAAGCATGGTCGGATGGAATGAGAAGTAGCGAAATTATATACGGTGTTTAGCCTTCGCTGGCCATCGTAACGGGACGATACTTCTTCATTCTCGAACCAAGAGCTCCCCGGCTCGTCTCCTCGCGGGGCAGGCTCTGGTGACAGCCACTGACGCATGCGCGAGATTTAATACAGAGCCGCTGAGAGAAAGACCTTTCAGCGCAAGCTCCAACGCTCAAAATCAACCAATCACCAACGGCCCTCAAATGGATGTCCCCAGAGCCTCCCCTGCGAGCAGACGAGCCGGGGAGCTCTGGGTACGAGAATGATACTTCTTTGTTTGAGATGCGCAGAACAGCTACGCAGTTGCGTGACAGTCTCCCTTTAAGTGTTCGTATCGACACTCATCTGAGCATGCGCTCTACCTATATTCTTCTTGTTTTTACTTCTAGAGAACTATGGACGGGCATGTCCGTTTTGTCTAAGCAAACACATCAAAGAATGGAAATGCCGCTTGACTGGGTCTCAGCAAGTCAACATAGAAGCACACAGTACCAGCCAGGCCCTCAAAAAGGCTATACGGACAGTCCGGCGTCCGGGCACCCTCTTTAAACGTCTCTGTATCCATGAATTCTGCAAACTTGTAGGCGCGATATAAATACTTGTCTTGGCGAGTCAGGCGGTAAAGAAGCAGAAACACATAACCACTACCTGACGAGATACAGTAAAAATTCAACTTGTAATCAGAGATACTGATACGCGCCCGTAAACTGTCCCAGGGGGGACGTTTTTTTACCCCTAACAGGTACCAAACATGGCGTCGCTTAGTTGATTTTGACCCCTAAAAGGTACCAACAAGACGTATTTTCCCTCTTAATTTCCTCTCCTATTTTATACTTGGGAAAATACGTCCGAAATTCAGGCTACCAACAAGTGTGATTTGATTGATTTGCTAGAACGGACCTCTAAAAGGTACCTATTTGGAAAAAATTGCAAGTTTTCGAATTTTACCCCCTAAAAGGTACCAGAGGCCTGATTTTAAACCCTAAAAGGTACGACGAGGATTTTCTCCCCCCCCCGGAAAACACTCCATTTAAAAACCGTGAACATATGCGTGCGCTAGGAGTTTAAACGCGCGCGCAAATATTTTAGCACTGGTTCTTTACTGGAGCGCAATTGCAAGCGCCAGGATATCAAACTCATATATTCATTTCCCTTATGTGGTTCACACTAGAATACAACTGCGCATTTGCTTTGAGCTTGCGTCCTAGGGCGATCAAGGAAAACAAGTTTTTCGCGAATCACCCCACACAGCCAGTGCGCCGGTGCATTCCTTTCCCTTCCTTTACAAATGCTTGCGATTTGCAGTCTAAAGGCCAGTTTATACTTTTGCTGCAATTATTTCTCGCACGTACGCGTCAACTCAAAATCACTATGTAAACTAGGTGCAATTCGGCGCGATCTGGCGCAATTTTTGTCGCGTGATGTCGCGGAGATTTCAACATGTTCGAAACTATTTGCACCTTGATGCGATTTGAAGGAAAGAGAGCACAAAAATCGCACCGGGTTTTCATCTCGTTTACAGAAGAGAGGAGGAATTGCAACTCGCGCGGGAAAATTGCCGCGACAAATGCAACAAAAATCGCAAGTGTGAACCGACCTTAACGTGCCTGTGACCGATTCGTATCCGGCTTCAATTTGCACCTTTACGCACTTTCTTTTCGGTCACACTGAGCTCAGTCTCAAAGTTATTTATTTGCGTGTAGGCAGTGCCTAATCGATCATAACTTTTTCATAAAGGAGTTCTGAGAAAAGGGTATAAAGCGTTAGTGTACCTGCAATACCATGGCAGATTCCAGGCCCTTTACGGAGTAATCCTCGCTCCCAGACCACCTCGCCACATCTGAGAGCTGCTTGTAAGTACTTGTCTTCATGCCAGGTCAAGTAGGCCTTGACGAGGAGATAGACTACGCCTGCCGCGCCATGGCACCAGTGCACAAGCATCTGCGACTCTCCTGATACGGCAAATTACATGACCAATCATAAACGAGAGAAAATACAAGCTGCTGAATGGCTTCCCCGTCAACCAATCACAAACCAAGTTACAGTCAAAAGACATGAAGCGTGCCCCCCCCTTAAAGTTGAATATTCAATTGATTATTTCATTATTGATTTCATTATTCAATCCAAAATTGCATTTTTCAATTCAATATTAAAAATCTTAAATGTTCAAATTATATGTAATTGTTCACCCAGACTACTTATTTAAATTACAAAATTTTCAATGTTGAATTGAAAATTGCATTTTTGGATTGAATAATGAAATCAATAATGGAATAATGAATTGAACATTCAACTCTAGGGGGGGCACGCTTCATGTCTTTTGACTGTAAACCACTATCACTGAACACGCGGTTGGTTTCTTTTAAAGCATCTCGCCTGCGGCTCGTGAGTCCACAACATTTTGACCAAAATGATGACGTAAAGCGTGGTAAATAACAGTCCACACCACTCTAAACCTCTGGAAATTTGTTAATCAGACATGCATTTTCTATACACGTTCCTATTGGTTGAGATATTGAGTCTTTGTCTAGTCAGCCAATCACAATGCGAAGAAAAAAAACAAATGCACAGTGACTCTTGTTATCTTGTGTCGCGACTAAACGTAAGTCATGCTTTGCGTTAAGTTTTCAACCCTAATCTGAAATCCAGCGTAATGTGGCTAGCAGCAGGAGTTTTTCAATAAAGGAATTCTCTTAAGTTTGTTGCCAAAACTATACGATGCTGCCATGGACAACAACAACCAAAGGTTGAGATTTATGTTAAACGCCGTGGAGAAATGGTGTTTTGCTGACGTTTCGAGCGTTAGCCCTTCGTCGTAGCAAAAGACGAAGGCTAACGCTCGAAACGTCAGCAAAACACCATTTCTCCACAGCGTTTAACATTAATCTCAACCTTTGGTTGTTGTTGTCCATGTTTACTTCCCCACCGACGCAGACCACCTAGTTTTCCCATAAAACTAGTCATACGATGCTACCAATCACCTGATACTACCATTTGCGTCCATTTGCATGAAATGTCACGTTTTTTTTCGCGAAGGTTTACTTTTCAAGCGTGCATTTGAAACATAAGCTAACGCGAAAAAAATCGAAAAAATCATGGATGCAAAATGGCAGTAAGCACTAGATGTATAAGCCTAGTTGTAGTTTAAATTTCGTGTTTAGTGCGCATGTGATTTTAGTCCAAATTTCTTGATCCTTTGTTTAACAAGAACAAAGAGAAGTTTCGGACTTAAATCGCATGCGCCTTGAACACGAAATTTAAACTCCAACTGGGGCTTGTTATTATAGGAAGAAAGAGCAATGCACATCTTTTAACCCACCTACTACAAGAGGATAGTCACCATTTTTCTCACATGCGAGAACAAAGTCTACAGCTTGTTTGAGTGTAGACTCGATTTCAGGTTTGCCATTGAAGAACTGAGGATAGCACAGCAATATCTGAAGAATGGCGGATAAGCCATGGGCTGCACCTATTGAGCCAAATTAAAGGAATCATCAAGTATATTAAACAACTTATTAAAGCTCAGAAATCCAGCAGCACAAGTCCATGGGCTTTATTTACAGTGGAGCTCCAGCACGTGCTGAGGGACCGTGCAATCAGAGCACCATACTCGTATTGCATCAAATTCATTTTTTATGGCATTACAGCCCCATATCAGTACCTACAATTTTTTAGGTCAGGCTTAACAGTTCTTATTGTTGGTAGTTTTTTCACAATTTCAGGCTGATTAGGTTCTTTAATACATTGTGTGTTTCCAAAAAATATCCATACCCCCCCCCCACGGAAGGGTGTTGAGAAATGACCCCCCCACCCTTCTGCAATTTCCGAATAAATTGACCCCCCCACCCCTCTGGAATTTCCAATCCCTTCCATAGGGGGGGTATGGATATTTTTTGGAAACACACATTTTTATTTTCTTTAATACAATTGTTTCCCGGAGATTGCGGTAGTGCAACCATGGCAAATAATATTGTACTTCCAATAATGGTTAGCTTGTATTTTCAACATGAAAAAGTATTGCCTTGTTGCTTGCTAAACATATTTTTTGCATGCCACAGGAATCCTGAAACTTTTCTGATAAGCCCAACAGGAGAGCCAGCAAGCAGACTGAGTTGCACTTGCATTTTGATTTTATGTAAATTTTTTGATCGCTTTTATTATTAATCTCTGATATTAAATGGACAATTCCAGCTATAAGTGTGCATGCTGTTATTTATTCAGAAATGGCCAAGCCATGTCCCCAAACTACCTGAATGCAGCGCACCCTTTTTTAACAGTTTGCTTGACAAATGTCCCACATCTACCGATGCAGCGCGTGTATGCATTATAGCTGGATTTTGTCCATTGTACTACCTACAACTTTAACACTTACCTACACATTCTGCGGCATGATATGCATACATCAATGGAGAAGCTGACCTATGTTCTCGAGAGTACTTCTTGCCAGACTCGACAATTGTATTGCAGAGTGGCAGTGTGACACTCGGTGGGGCAACTTCAGATCCTAACTGTTTGTTCAGTTCTAAAGCAGCACAGAGGTAACCTGCTCTGCCAACAAACAGTTCATCTGAGGCTGGAGGGAAGAAGCCCAAGGGTTGACAGATTTCCTGGAATTGTAGGAAGTCTTGTACACCAGTAATTCCAACACCTAGGGGAAAACACAATATGAATTGTGAGGTTCCAGAAAATATCCACACACCCGTATGGATAAGCTATTATTTCCAGCCAGTGTTAGGTGTTCAGTCATGTGATGGACAGACCGCGGGCTCACAGAAACGGCAGGAAATCGAGCCTACCATATGGAAGTGATTGGCAATTCTAGAGGGGTGGGGGTCAATTTACCTGATTTCTTCCATACCAGTAATGTATTTTTGTCTTTGGAAATCCCAAAAGGGTGCAGGGTGGGGTTACTTTTCAACACCCTTCCGTGGGGGGGGGGGGGGGGATGCATATTTTCTGGAACAACACATTTTACTTTTTGTGAATAGAAGACTAGATTTCCAAGTACTATTGAAAGCAATAATTGATTGAGAAGGTAAGCAGTACAGATTCAAGGGGTCAGGGGGATTCCATATTCCCACCATGAAGGAATGCACATATAGACCCCTAACCCCTCTGGAATTTCCAAAGGAAAAATGCAGTATTTGCATGCCCTATGGAAAATCAGGTAAATTGACTTCCCACCTTAACTTGTACATGAGACAGATAGGCACTTTTAAGGTGGCCCATTGGTAATTCACAAAAACACATGTAAAAGTACAATGTATTGACATTTTCTATACAAAAAAGGCAATTCTAATAAGAGGAGATTTTGAAATACATAAACAAGCAAAAGCATAAAGCGAAAATGTCCGACAAAGGCAATGTGCTTTTAATTGTTTTCATTTAATTAGCTATGGGCCATTTTAACCACATAATGGTTCCAGAAATATCCCCCCCCCCCTCCCAGAAGGGCATTGGAAATTCCAGAGTCATAAATGAGGTTCATTCACTTGCAATGGAGGGGTGGGGGATCAATTTACCTGATCTTGTCCATACAAATAAAAGAAAAATACAGTAGTTTGTTTCTTTGAAAATTCCAGAGGGGTGAGAGGTCACTTTTCAACACCCTTCCACAGGGGGATGGGAAAGGAGTATGGATATTTTCTGGAACCACACAATACAGTACCTAGTGCATGCTGTATCAATGCATATACTGTGTAAACACCAGCATGGCCCAACAAGAAGGATGCTCCTATTCCTCGACTCTTTGGGTTCTTCTGCTTGTAATCTTGTACTGAAACCTAGAAAAAATTATGTGCATTGAAAGATAACAAAGAGCATTGAGCATGAAAATATTAAGCAGAATTGTACTATTTTCTCAGAGTAAGTGAAGCTAACTTTCCCAGTTTTGCCTGGAAACTCTTACAGGCACCTGGAAAGTGGGAGGGGGAACTCCCATATCAAATGAATGGGAATAATTGTTGTATATACCCAAATGTCAGTTATTCATGCCAGGAAAAGCTGGAAAATTGAGTGGGACTGGACAAAAATTTGAGCAGCAGAGAAGCTCCTAAGTGGGAGAACCCAGCGCAAAAAGCAAGAAGCTAGGTTGGCATCTCCGACTTTAATTATAAAATCTCCAGATTTCTGCACTTGAGGTTACATACATACAATTTTAGACACAGTGGCCTCTCACAACGAGTACAGTAATATGGTAAACACTGGTTTCCAGGGGGGCTGTACAGTTGGAGTTTGGGGCTGGCAGTTGAAGTTTGAGCAGAATAATAATAAATCAATCACAAAACAATGGCTCGCACAGCATTCTGATTGATGACGGGCAACATAAAGCAATCGGATCTGCACCCAGAGCTCTCCCTGCCGCCGCGATACCACCTTGCTGGCCATTCTCGAACGCTCCCCAGCTCTTTTCCTCACGGGGGAGGCTCTGGTTACAGCCATTGATGCATGCATGAGATTTAATACAGAGCTGCAGAGAAAGACCTTTCAGCGTATGCTCCAATGTTCAAAATCAGCCAATCAGCAAAGGGCCCTCAAATGGCCGCCACCAGAGCCTCCCCTGCAAAGTGACAAGCTGGTGAGCTCTGGGTACGAGAATGCTTGCAGGCACAAGATTTCATACAGAGATGTTGAGAGGCGTAACTCTCTGCGCATGCTCCAGTGTTTAAAATCAGCCAATCAAGGAAGGACCTTGTCTCAAATGGCTGTGACCGGGGGTGCTTACCATTGGTCACGAAAAACCGGTAATTTCGGTTGGGATTCCAATGGTACAGTCGATGTTTCGGTCATTTCGGTTGGTACGAGCGGTTCAGCTTCAGAGGTTGTCTCGCCATTCCAGTTGGAACGAACCGATCGGAATGGTTTGTACCATTGGCACTCTAACCGGTTTTATGACCAAATATGGTAGCCGATCCGAACCGAAATGCGAATAAGCGAATGGTAAGCACCATTCCACTCGGTATTTCTTCCCAACCGAAATGTTCTGTACCATTGGACGCTGATCAAACCAACCGGTTTTCCATGACCAAATGGTAAGCACCCCGGAGCTCTGGTATGCAATGAAAGCAATCTGTTTTACTTTCTTACCTCGATATAATTTCTTGCTTTCTCCAAATAACTCTCCCTGCGATCTTCAAATAGACCACTAGTGGCAACATAATAAAATGCATAGGCTATCCCAGCTGGGCCGATATATAAACCTCCATCCCTTCCCTTTGGCGATTTTGATGGGCAATTCTCGGCAATTTTCTCGAGAACTTCGACGATTCTTTTCCTTACAAAGTCGCAGTTCCCCAAATTTCCTGAGAAATCAGGGTACCTATTTGTAAAACATCTTTCATTACTCATTTTGAGCGACTACAGGTAGGAGGAAAGTACCAAAATAAAGTGCACGTGCGTCGATAAGAGATCGTATAACGCATTGTTGGAAGTCGATAAATGATCGAATTCGACCACAGGCTTCCCAAGCTACATATAAGTGTGAAGACACTAAATGGGTAGAAAATCACGAGAAAAATCAGATACAAATTTCAAATTACAAATAAAAACATGGAAGAACAATTGTACTTTCTCAGTATTTTTATCTGGGAAGCCTGTGGTTCAGCCAATGATGATACTTCATATAGCTACATCCTACGGACGGGCTCGGGTGGTGGTATAGAAGTCTCCTACCTTGGAGAGATTTTATATAGAGGGAAGAGGGGTGAAATAGAAATCGCTAAAAACGGACTCAAAACGCAAATTTATCGGATGTACGGATGGCTAAATGAAAGTTTTATTATTGTACTGTTATTTCTCCACAGGCTTCCCAGGATCATTGAGCGAACTTTAGAGTTGATAGTTTGCAGTTTTATAGTGTCGCTGTGTGAAGTTTGACTGAGTTCGATAAGCGCTAAAATATGAGTATCTACGAAAAATAAAAAAGTTTGAAAAATACCCTTATCTAGTCCTTTAGTACTTCAATAAATCACTACTTGCGTTTATTCGGTCAGAAATACACTTTTAAGCGAGTTTTAGCCAATTTTATTGTCACCTCTTTACTCTTACAGTAAGAGTAAGAGGTGACAATAAATTGGCTAAAACTCGCTTAAAAGTGTATTTCTGACCGAATAAACGCAAGTAGTGATTTATTGAAGTACTAAAGGACTAGATAAGGGTATTTTTCAAACTTTTTTATTTTTCGTAGATACTCATATTTTAGCGCTTATCGAACTCAGTCAAACTTCACACAGCGACACTATAAAACTGCAAACTATCAACTCTAAAGTTCGCTCAATGATCCTGGGAAGCCTGTGATTTCTCTTACAGAAGGGATATGTGATGACTCAATACTGACAATACAGTCGCTAGCGAAGCACAGTTCATGTAAGTGAAGTCAATAACAACCATTACGGTATTGAAACTACTTTAGCTTTTATTCAAATAATTATTTTAAACTCCCACGGAGCTTGGGGAACCTGTGTTTACACAATAATATGGCCAGTAGTCTATATAAACAAATCAGACTCCTATACTAGTCAAATCATTCCCTGCTAGCAGAGGCCACTTCCATCCTTCCCTCACCTCCCCCCAGGGGACAGAGTCCCCTGGGGGGAGGTGAGGGAAGGACCCTGGCGCGAGAGGATGAGGCCACTTCTTGAAGTGGCCTCTGCACACAAACGTCCATGATCGTGGACGTACTCGACTGGTTTAGCTGGTTTTACAAGAATGGCGTCAGTGTTTTTGCTTCGAAAACAGTGCGCGCTTCCACGAATGATTTCTTGTTCAATGACCAACACAACATTTTGCTCAAATTTCTATAGAAAATAAAACGATCTCCAGCGAATTGTCAAAGGCAAACTTTAGAATGAGTATCAGAGCTGAGCCTTTAAATTGAGTAAACCAGATTTTGTGTAAGTTGTACAGCAGATAAATTGCCTATTTTCTTGCTCGCGCACAAACTTGATCTACCAGTTTCTCCAAGCTCTCGCCATTTTCTCACACATGCGCGACAGAGAAATGACATTTGTGTGCAGAGGCAATCTCGTTCCCAGAGCCCGTGCATCTTTGAGCCAGCGGCCTAAAAGAAACGCGGGGTAGGTACTTCATATATGGTTCACTATAGTGTCCCCAATATTCAATATACGTATCACTCTAGTGTCCCCATACGTATCACTATAGGGATGCTTGGAGAGGCTTAGGGATGCTTGGCGATGCTTAGGGATGCTTGGCGATGCTTGGCGATGATTAGGGATGCTTGGAGATGATTAGGGATGCTTGGCGATGCTTAGGGATGATTAGGGATGCTGGGAGATGATTAGGGATGCTTGGCGATGCTTAGTGATGCTTGGCGATGCTTAGGGATGCTTGGAGATGCTTAGGGATGCTTGGCGATGATTACGGATGCTTGGCGATGATTAGGGATGCTTGACGATGCTTGGCGATGCTTAGGGATGCTTAGGGATGCTTGGCGATGCTTAGGGATGCTTGGCGATGCTTAGGGATGCTTGGCGATGCTTAGGGATGCTTGGCGATGCTTGGCGATGATTAGGGATGCTTGGAGATGATTAGGGATGCTTGGCGATGCTTAGGGATGATTAGGGATGCTTGGAGATGATTAGGGATGCTTGGCGATGCTTAGTGATGCTTGGCGATGCTTAGGGATGCTTGGAGATGCTTAGGGATGCTTGGCGATGCTTAGGGATGCTTGGCGATGATTACGCATGCTTGGCGATGCTTAGTGATATTTTGCGATGATTAGTGATGCTTGGCGATGCTTAGGGATGCTTTGAGATGCTTAGGGATGCTTAGGGATGCTTGGAGATGCTTAGGGATGCTTGGCGATGCTTAGGGATGCTTGGAGATGCTTAGTGATGCTTGGCGATGCTTAGGGATGCTTGGAGATGCTTAGGGATGCTTGGCGATGCTTAGGGATGCTTGGCGATGATTACGCATGCTTGGCGATGCTTAGTGATGTTTTGCGATGATTAGTGATGCTTTGGGATGCTTGGCGATGCTTAGGGATGCTTGGAGATGCTTAGGGATGCTTGGAGATGCTTAGGTATGCTTGGCGATTATTAGGGATGCTTGGCGATGCTTAGTGATGTTTGGCGATGATTAGAGATGCTTGGCGATGCTTAGGGATGCTTTGAGATGCTTAGGGATGCTTGGAGATGCTTAGGGATGCTTGGCGATGATTAGGGATGCTTGGCGATGCTTAGGGATGCTTGGCGATGATTAGTGATGCTTGGCGATGCTTAGGGATGCTTGGTGGCGCTTAGGGATGATTAGGGATGCTTGGCGATGCTTAGGGATGCTTGGCGGTGCTTAGGGATGCTTGGCGATGCTTAGTGATGCTTGGCGATGCTTAGAGATGTTTGGCGATGATTAAGGATGCTTGGCGATGCTTAGGGATGCTTGGCGATGCTTAGGGATGCTTGGCGATGCTTAGTGATGTTTTGCGATGATTAGGGATGCTTGGCGATGCTTAGGGATGCTTTGAGATGCTTAGGGATGCTTGGAGATGCTTAGGGATGCTTGGCAGTGCTTAGGGATGCTTGGAGATGCTTAGTGATGCTTGGCGATGCTTAGGGATGCTTGGAGATGCTTAGGGATGCTTGGCGATGCTTAGGGATGCTTGGCGATGATTACGCATGCTTGGCGATGCTTAGTGATGTTTTGCGATGATTAGTGATGCTTGGCGATGCTTTGGGATGCTTGGCGATGCTTAGGGATGCTTGGAGATGCTTAGGGATGCTTGGAGATGCTTAGGTATGCTTGGCGATTATTAGGGATGCTTGGCGATGCTTAGTGATGTTTGGCGATGATTAGAGATGCTTGGCGATGCTTAGGGATGCTTTGAGATGCTTAGGGATGCTTGGAGATGCTTAGGTATGCTTGGCGATTATTAGGGATGCTTGGCGATGCTTAGGGATGCTTGGCGATGATTAGTGATGCTTGGCGATGCTTAGGGATGCTTGGTGGTACGTGATACGTATGGGGACACTAGAGTGATACGTATATTGAATATTGGGGACACTATAGTGAACCATATATGAAGGACCTACCAAGCTTTGCCTTGATTTCTCTCACGTCTCTTTCCAGATGATAAGACAAAGCGAAGAAGACCTCACGCAACCTAAAGATGGCTGCTACATTCGAGGACTGTTCCTAGAAGGTGCACGCTGGGACTCGGAACATAACGAACTTGCGGAGTCGCGCCCTAAAGAGTTGTTCACGGATATGCCAATCATTTGGCTCAAACCTGCCGCCAACCGAGAGAAACCCCTGACGGGCATCTACGACTGTCCCGTCTACAAGACGCTGACTAGAGCAGGTGAGAAGAGTGGAGCAATAAGAAGCAGAGAAAAGCAAGTTGTGCAACTTGCAGTTAGTCCGGTGGATTAGAGCACATTTTCGAGAAACTTGCGCATTTTAGGTTGAAGGCTCAACATTTTGCCTGGTGATAGTTTGCAATGTATTTTTACATCTTAGATATGGAGCCACGCTAGAATTCAATCGTAGCGAAAGCTAGAGAAGTTTTAGAGTGAACAATTGTTTGCTCAATAGCAGCCATTTTGAATGTTTTGTTGTTCATGAGGTTTAGAGCTATTTACTTTGCGAATAAAATTTATTGGCTCCAGCATGCAAAGTTTGGTGCCTTTAGCCAAAAGTGCGCAGTTTTTTTAGCGAATCCGCCGGACTGAGTGACATGCATTCCGTGTTGCCAGCAGCTTGCGTCGACTTAAGGTGACTCCGTGAAAAGTCCAAGCGCATTTTCTGTAAATATAAATTTATTCATAACTTTTATGATATTCGTGTGACGGATGTCAAACGTGGAGGACAGTAGGAGGCACCGTTTAGCAATACTTTAGCATACTTTGATCTTTATTTTCTTTAATACTTTTAATAATATCCCAGCTACAGTGGACCCCTTCCCGTTAACAGGAACCTTATCTACGTGACATTGGTGTTTATCCCGTTAATAGGGACCTTATCTACATGATATTGATAATAATCCCGTTAACAGGAACTTTATCTACATGACATTGATAATTATCCCGTTAACAGGAAACCTTATCTACATGACATTGATAATTATCCCGTTAACAGGAAACCTTATCTACATGACATTGATAATTATCCCGTTAACAGGAACCTTATGTACTACTGGTCACTCAACGAACTTCGTGTTGCCGATAGAGGTACCAACTAGTAAGCCTCAGCATCATTGGATCAAGCAAGGGGTAGCCTTGATGTGTGCCCTGAACTACTAAACTACTAGATCAAAGAGTGTTCTGTATGCTTGGTATCTGTTTTACGACATAACAACACAGAAACGAGTTTTAGAAGCTTGCAAGTAACAACATGATCTCGAACTTAAAATGAGGATTATCATCAATTGTTAAATGGCCCTAAAATGAGGATTATCATCAATCTGGTGACATGGTTAGCTGACATGCTCAAGTGTCCCACATGGCTATCAGGCGCTGTGGAGTTGTTGGGGTCAGGGGCTGTTTTTTTTATCATGTTCATTCGTTCTATTGATAGTTTTTGATAGAACGAAGGTAATAGTAATATAGTCATGTCCTCCAATTGATGATAATCATCATTTTTAGCAATCGTGTGTATGCAATATTCTCATGTCGATTTGGTGCTTTTGGTGCCTTGATGTGTGCCCTGAACTACTAAACTACTAGATCAAGAGTGTTCTGTATACTTGGTATCTGTTTTACGACATAACAACACAGAAACGAGTTTTAGAAGCTTGCAAGTAACAACATGATCTCGAACTTAAAATGAGGATTATCATCAATTGTTAAATGGCCCTAAAATGAGGATTATCATCAATCTGGTGACATGGTTAGTTGACATGCTCAAGTGTCCCACATGGCTATCAGGCGCTGTGGAGTTGTTGGGGTCAGGGGCTGTTTTTTTTATCATGTTCATTCGTTCTATTGATAGTTTTTAATAGAACGAAGGTAATAGTAATATAGTCATGTCCTCCAATTGATGATAATCATCATTTTTAGCAATCGTGTGTATGCAATATTCTCATGTCGATTTGGTGCTCTCGTTACCCATCAAGTCATTATTTAGTTTGCCAAACTTGGAGAAAGAGAGTTGCCTTGATGAGCACCAATTGACAATACTGAAAAATCTGGTGTGTTTGGTATTTATTTGTATATAGATGGTATTTCAAATGTATTTTTATCAATTGTAAAGTATTCACGATAAGAAATGAATAAAGCATTTTCCATAAAAGATTTCTTTGAAAGCTTGGCGGGGTTAAAGAGCATGCGTCAGCCACTCCTTCGTACTCCTTCGTTATTGTTTTCGTTCGATTAGATCTAGAAGACGAATTACGTGTAGAATTTTTTAATAAACGTCTAAGTTTCAAGTTTCACATTTGATTTACCAGATTCAATCGATAAAATTGCTCTATATTCTCTAAATCAGTAGATGGAAATGGATGCTTCCTCCGACTTGGTATGTTGCTATGCTGTCAAAATGGCGGCTGACACAGGCTCTTTAAAAGAGCGCGTTGGTTCTGCTGGAAACGCAGGCTTCACGAAGTTCCAACAGGGAGCCCATCAATAGGAGCATTCATCTAACTATATGGTTCAGGTAGCGTATTTCCTGGCCTAGCTTGGACTTACACAATACTCTATATATATAATTCTTCACCAAGTCGCCTGTGAATCATTAGAGAAAAGCCCGGGAACACTCCCGTTGCGAGCGTGGTTTTCTCGGTAGTGTAGTGGTTAACACATCCAACCCGGAATATGGAGGCCGTGGGTTCGAATCCCATTCGGGACAACGATTTTTTTCTCTTTCCATTGATCCTGCTAATTGCTCAAGGACTTCGAGTTGGACTGGCTCTGTTCATAGTTAATTCGCCAAGCATCGCCAAGCATCCCTAATCATCGCAAAACATCACTAAGCATCGCCAAGCATCCCTAAGCATCGCCAAGCATCCCTAAGCATCGCCAAGCATCCTTAATCATCGCCAAACATCTCTAAGCATCGCCAAGCATCCCTAAGCATCGCCAAGCATCCCTAAGCATCGCCAAGCATCCCTAATCATCCCTAAGCACCACCAAGCATCCCTAAGCATCGCCAAGCATCACTAATCATCGCCAAGCATCCCTAAGCATCGCCAAGCATCACTAAGCATCTCAAAGCATCCCTAAGCATCGCCAAGCATCTCTAATCATCGCCAAACATCCCTAAGCATCGCCAAGCATCCCTAAGCATCGCCAAGCATCTCCAAGCATCCCTAAGCATCACCAAGCATCCCTAATAATCGCCAAGCATACCTAAGCATCTCCAAGCATCCCTAAGCATCTCCAAGCATCCCAAAGCATCGCCAAGCATCACTAATCATCGCAAAACATCACTAAGCATCGCCAAGCATGCGTAATCATCGCCAAGCATCCCTAAGCATCGCCAAGCATCCCTAAGCATCGCCAAGCATCCCTAAGCATCGCCAAGCATCCCTAAGCACCACCAAGCATCCCTAAGCACCACCAAGCATCCCTAAGCATCGCCAAGCATCCCTAACCATCGCCAAGCATCCCTAAGCATCGCCAAGCATCCCTAAGCATCTCCAAGCATCCCTAAGCATCGCCAAGCATCCCAAAGCATCGCCAAGCATCCCTAAGCATCGCCAAGCATCCCTAATCATCGCAAAACATCAGTAAGCATCGCCAAGCATCCCTAAGCACCGCCAAGCATCCCTAAGCATCGCCAAGCATCCCTAATCATCGCAAAACATCACTAAGCATCGCCAAGCATCCCTAATCATCGCAAAACATCACTAAGCATCTCCAAGCATCCCTAAGCATCTCCAAGCATCCCTAAGCATCGCCAAGCATCCCTAAACATCGCCAAGCATCCCTAAGCATCGCAAAGCATCCCTAATCATCGCCAAGCATCCTTAATCATCGCCAAGCATCCCTAAGCATCGCCAAGCATCCCTAAGCATCGCCAAGCATCACTAATCATCGCCAAGCATCCTTAATCATCGCCAAGCATCCGTAATCATCGCCAAGCATCCCTAAGCATCTCCAAGCATCCCTAAGCATCGCCAAGCATCACTAAGCATCGCCAAGCATCCCTAATCATCTCCCAGCATCCCTAATCATCCCTAAGCATCGCCAAGCATCCCTAATCATCTCCAAGCATCCCTAATCATCGCCAAGCATCGCCAAGCATCCCTAAGCATCGCCAAGCATCCCTAAGCATCTCCAAGCATCCCTATAGTGATACGTATGGGGACACTAGAGTGATACGTATATTGAATATTGGGGACACTATAGTGAACCATATATGAAGGACCTACCAAACGCGGGCTCTGGGAACGAGATTGGTGCAGAGGCTACTTTTGCCTAGTTGAAAAACACAAGAAAACATTAAAAGTACAAGAAAATGCAGGGAGATAAAAAGTAGCCTCTGCTCGCAGGGAAGTCAAATCACAGACATGAGGCAAGATTTCTGAGGAGATGGAATACAAGTTTTTGTGCTCAATTAAAATATTTTAAGACTTTTGGAACGCTTGGCGATGCAACAAAAATCGTTCTGATTGGACAATTTCATTGAGAACAAAAAATCATCTGGACAGTGACTGTTGTTTTCTTGGGTCACGACTAAACGCAAGCCGTACGTACTTCGCCTCATTTAAAGGGAGCCTGTCGTGATACGCGCATGCTCCAGGAGCGATCACTGAATTATCAGCAAAACTAATAAGACCATCCTATCATATAACTATTTAAGAATATGTAAAGCTAAAACGCATGGTCGGATGGATTGAGAAGTAGCGACATTATATACGATTTGTTTTGGAGGTTTTTAGCCTTCGCCGGGCATCGTAACGGGACGGTACTTCTTTGATTTGAGAGATGCGCAGAATTCTTGTAAAAACCTTAAGATTAGCCACCCCCTTAGTCTGATCTCTGTAGTATATCCTTTGTACTAGCCACCCCCCTTCTTAAGGGTCTGCATCCGCCACTGCAACACTCATCTGAACATGCGCTCTACCTATTCTTCTTGTTTTTACTTCTAGAGAACTATGGACGGGCATGTCCGTTTTGTCTAAGCAAACACATCAAAGAACGGAAATGCCGCTTGACTGGGTCTCAGCAAGTCAACATAGAAGCACACAGTACCAGCCAGGCCCTCAAAAAGGCTATACGGACAGTCCGGCGTCCGGGCTCCCTCTTTAAACGTCTCTGTATCCATGAATTCTGCAAACTTGCAGGCGCGATATAAATACTTGTCTTGGCGAGTCAGACGGTAAAGAAGCAGAAATACATAACCACTACCTGACGAGATACAGTAAAAATTCAACTTGTAATCAGAGATACTGATACGCGCTCGTAGACTGCAAAACACTCAGGGGGGACTCCCCTATTTTGGGGGCGTTTTTTTTTACCCCTAAAAGGTACCAAACATGGCGTCGCTTAGTTGATTTTGACCCCTAAAACGTACCAACAAGACGTATTTTCCCTCTTAATTTCCTCTCCTATTTTATACGAGGGAAAATACGTCCGAAATTCAGGCTACCAACAAGTGTGATTTGCTTGATTTGCTAGAACGGACCTCTAAAAGGTACCTATCTGGAAAAAATTGTTTTCGAATTTTACCCCCTAAAAGATACCAGAGGCTTGATTTTAAATCCTATAAGGTACGACGAGGATCCCCCCCCCCCCCCCCGTAAAACACTCCATTTAAAAATCGTGAACATAAGGAGTTTAAACGCACGCGCAAATGTTTTAGCACTGGTTCTTTACTGGATCGCAATTGCAAGCGCCAGGATATCAAACTCATATATTCATTTCCCTTATGTGGTTCACACTAGAATACAACTGCGCATTTGCTTTGAGCTTGCGTCCTGCGCTTGCGTTTGTGTGTGAACCAGCCCTTAGGGCGATCAAGGAAAACAAGTTTTTCGCGAATCACCCCACACAGCCAGTGCGCCGGTGCATTCCTTTTCCTTCCTTTACAAATGCTTGCGATATCAAAGAGGGATTGGTTTGCAGTCTAAAGGCCAGTTAACACTTGCAATTTTTGCCGCGCGAATCGCGGCGATATTTCTCGCACGTACGCGTCAACTCAAAATCACTAATGTAAACTAGGTGCAATTCGGCGCGATCTGCCGCGATTTTTTGTCGCGTGATGTCGCGGAGATTTCAACATGTTCGAAACTATTTGCAACTTGATGCGATTTGAAGAAAAGAGAGCACAAAAATGGCACCGGGTTTCCATCTCGTTTACAGAAGAGAGGAGGAATTGCAACTCGCGCGAGAAAAATCGCCGCGACAAACGCAACAAAAATCGAAAGTGTAAACCGACCTTAACGTGCCTGTGACCGATTCGTATCCGGCTTCAATTTGCACTTTTACGCGCTTTCTTTTCGGTCACACTGAGCTCAGTCTCAAAGATATTTATTTGCGTGTAGGCAGTGCCTAATCGATCATAACCTTTTCATAAAGGAGTTCTGAGAAAAGGATATAAAGCATTAGTGTACCTGCAATACCATGGCAGATTCCAGGCCCTTTACGGAGTAATCCTCGCTCCCAGACCACCTCGCCACATCTGAGAGCTGCTTGTAAGTACTTGTCTTCATGCCAGGTCAAGTAGGCCTTGACGAGGAGATAGACTACGCCTGCCGCGCCATGGCACCAGTGCACAAGCATCTGCGACTCTCCTGATACGGCAAATTACATGACCAATCATAAACGAGAGAAAATACAAGTTGCTGCTGAATGGCTTTCCTGTCAACCAATCACAAGCCAAGTAAAGTCACTATCACTGAACATGCGGTGGTTTATTTGTAAGCAAAGCCAAGTACAATCACTATCACGCGGTGAGCATGTGATCACTAAATCCACAGCTGCGTTTGGTTCGAAATACGATTGGTTAAAGGGGCTGTGTCACGGTTGTTTCAACAATTTTTTTTTAAATAAGACGAGTGATCTGCATTAACATCTCAGAATCCTATATTATACTATTATTTAGTGTTATAAAGAAAAAGGAACTGAAACTTGCTTTATATAGGCATCATTTTACGTATGTTTATAGCTTTCGCTATCAAATTTCCAAGTTTGAAAACTGTTCATTTCGTAATCCAATTCCATCCGCTCGATAACACACGAAAATACTCCAAATTTGTGCTCATCTAGTTGAAAGGTTATTTAACAAACGTAGATGATTATTTTGCTCATTTCGTTTGAATTTTACTACATTTAAGCAACCTAAATTTGCCTCAAAATCGTGATACTGGCCCTTTAATTGATAAAAATGAGGGACCCATTAGGATGCAAAGTAAATGGAAATACATTTAACAAATATCCAGGGTTTTACAGTGGTATGCACACTCTTATTTCCCACACGTAACGTCATAAGTTTTGGACTCCCGAGCCGCAGACTCACGAGCGGATTTGAGATGATTGTCGGAAGTAAATCAGACTTCTGTATTTTAGATGGGTTCCTATTGGTTGAGGTCTGAGTCTTTGTTTATATTCAGCCAATGAGAATCCGAAAAAAAAAAAAACACACAGCCTATTGGTTGAGGTCTGAGTCTTTGTTTATAGTCAGCCAATGAGAATCCGAAGAAAAAACAAACACACAGCCTATTGGTTGAGGTCTGAGTCTTTGTTTATAGTCAGCCAATGAGAATCCGAAGAAAAAAAACAAACACACAGCCTATTGGTTGAGGTCTGAGTCTTTGTTTATAGTCAGCCAATGAGAATCCGAAGAAAAAAACAAACACACAGCAACTCTTTTCTTGTGTCGCTTTGCGTTAAGTTTTCAACACTAATCTGAAATCCGGTGTAAGGTAGCAAGCATGCAGGAGTTTTCAATAAAGGAATACTCTCAAGTTTGTTGACAAAACTAGGATGCTACCATCACCACAGGCTTGCCTGAACATCTACATATATTTACTTCATTACCGCGACCATAATTAACAATTATTCCTCTAGCCCGAATGGGCTCTGAGTCAATAGCCCATGAGGCCGAAGGCCGAATGGGCTATTGACTCAGAGGCCATGAGGGCGAGAGGAATAATTGTTTTAGTCAAATCACACTAGTAGGTCAATTGTATTGCCAAAAACGTTTTCTGGTCTGGTCATTTGCCATTTTCTGGCTTTCGAATCCGACACTTTTCGCTACTAGTAGGCTATAACTTATAGCCTACTAGTAGCTCAACCAATCAGAGCGCAGCATTGACAATAGACCACTAGTGTGATTTGACTAACATCTAATATACCCCGACCTGCTCCCAGTCTGACGTGGATAGCTCAGCTGGTAGAGCATCGGATGTACAATTCCGGAGGTCGTGGGTTCGAATCCCCCTCGGGATCAGAGATTTTTTCTCTTTCTCCGCTTACTAGGGCTAACGCTCATAAGCACACATGGGATATTTCATTAGGCGCACTTCAGCTTTCACACAAGGTTAATTCCTTATCTCCACTCTGTTGAACTTAGTGCTATGCGGAACTTGCCTGAACATCTACATCACCTGATACTACCATTTGAGGCCATCCATGAAGTGTGACGATTTTTCGCGAAGGTTTACTTTTCAAGCGTGCATATTTTTAAAAGTAGTCATGTTTCTCGCTCTCTGATTGGCTAAAAAATAACGGTCAAAACTGCAGCCAATCAGAGAGCGAGAAACGCGACAACTTCTTGATAAAACGTGCACGTGTGAAACATAAACTAACGCGAAAAAAATCGAAAAAATCATGGATGCAAATGGTAGTAAGCACTAGATGCATAAGCCTAGTTGTAGTTTAAATTTTCTGTTTAGTACGCATGCGATTTTAGTCCGAATTTTCTTGATTTCTTTTGTTTAACAAGAACAAAGAGAAGTTTCGGACTAAAATCGCATGTGCACTGAACATGAAATTTAAACTCCAAATAGGCTTGTTATTATAGGCAGTAACTTGTTTCTGCAAATTTATTATTCTGTCTGTTGTCAGAAAGAGCAATCTTTTAACCTACCTACTACAAGAGGGTAGTCACCATTTTTTTCACACGCGAGAACAAAGTCTACAGCTTGCTTGAGGGTAGACTCGATTTCAGGTTTGCCGTTGAAGAACTGAGGGTAGCACAGCAATATCTGAAGAATGGAGGACAAGCCATGGCATGCACCTATTGAGCCAAATTAAGGGAATTATCATATATTATACAACTTATTAAAACTCAGAAATCAAGCAGTTCAAGTCCATGGGCTTTACAGTGGAGCTCCAGCACGTGCGAAAGGAATGTGCAAGCAGAGCACCATACTTGTATTACATCAACTTTTTATGGCATGGCGATATTTGGGGCAATTTGATGACGACGTTGAAAACGTTACAGCCAAACAGCTGAACAGTTCATGGTAGTTTCTCATAATTTCAGGCTGATTAGGTTAGTACGTTTTTAGTAGAGATAGTGCAACCATGGCAGAATTGTACTTCCAATACATAATGGTTTAGCACTTGTATTTTCACCATTAAAAATTATAGCACTGTTCACGCTGACTGTGGCGAGTGTCTACGGCGAGTGTTGAAGAGCCAACTTACACTTCCGCCTCCTTCTATTAATCAGTTTAAATTCTCCTTTTTTTCAAGAACTATCCCCGTCTGGAACTCTCTGCCACAGCAAATCATAGACCTCAGCACTGCTAATGAATTTAAGATAGCCGCCACTGGCGAGCTGGCCCGGCAATGATCTAGTTATCATGCTACCCATGTACATGTCGTTATTGTCGTGCTTGTCTCTCGTTGTCTTTATTGCTACGTTTATTTATTTATTGTTTCCTTTGCTTTATTATTTATTTATTTATTTTATTTTATTTTATTCAAGGCGTAGTATGTGCATGGGTGGTTGGTACGCTGTACCTCATTGCCGGATTAGCTCGCTAGTGGCAATTACTATATTTAAAGGTTAAAGGAGCCAATGTCATGCGGCCAAACAACTCTTCGCGGCAAACGTTCGCGGGAAATACTTTACTAGTCGACTAAGGGCCGGCAAATCACGGAAAACCAGAAGATGATTTTGAAGTGATTTAATTGACAATAATCGAACGTAAACTGAAAAACAATACAATAAGCAAACTAATCAAAAGCGAGTTACAAAGGTGCAATTCATAAGTATCAAAAACCGCATACATTCCATTCATAGTTTTGGTGAAGGCATAGCAAAAAGACTAACATAGTGAATACAAAGAATCTAAGCAATAACATCATAAATGGCATTACTGATATATAATTCTTGTGACAATTGAACTATATTCGTGGGCGAACTAAACACTTCTGGGAGTGTCACTACAAAATCGCGCGATAGATATAAAAACACAACAAGCTAGAATGAACGTTGAAACGTGACTAATAGCAAGATCTGAAGGAATCATAATGCTTCTTGAAACTGATTAAACAATATAAAATATAGATCCATGTGAGGATGAAACTAGAAAGTCTAATGGGGGCATTGTAAAGTACGTGTAACGTGGACAGAACAAAGCCGTAGGCTGCTAAACGGTACTTAGTATGATACTATAGTAATCCGGTCACTTGAGAGTATTCAACATAGAAATAGTATGGTACTTACATAACGGTTCCCACTTGCTTCTAATAGCCAAAGGTATAATTCCACAAATCCACAAAATGTTCCACTAAACTCACAAAGCACTAAAAACTAACTGCTAAGCTACTCCTAGATTTCTCTAGATACATGTTGGCATGCGGGGATAATATCACAAGGTAAATAAAATGGACGAATCAAAACGCAATTGCGGTAAAAACAAAGAATCATTGAAAAACTACTAAAATAGAGAGCCTCGTTCTGGTGTCTCTCACACTGACGTCATCCATTGTCATCAATGTGCCAACCAGAGATCTATTGGTTCACAGAACAAAGGGTGCTATTGAATCTATGGTTGGCACATTAGCATTTACAATGGAAATGTTGATAAACAGTGAATAGCGCTATATATCGCCTTGTTTGCTAAACAATATTTTGTGGCATGCCACAAAAATCCCGAAACTTTTCTGATAAGCCAAACAGAGCTGGCAAGCAGGTATGAGTTGCACTTGTATTTGATTTTATGTAAATTTTTTGATCGCTTTTATTGTTGTAATCTCTGATATCAAATGGACAATTCCAGCTATAAGCGTGCATGCTGTTATTTATTCAGAAATGGCCAAACCATGTACCACAACTACCTGAATGCAGCACACCCTTTCTTAACAGTTTGCTCGACAAATGTCACACATCTACCGATGCAGCGCGTGTATGCATTATAGCTGGAATCGTCCATTGCACTACCTACAACTTTAACACTTACCTACATATTCTGTGGCAGAAGATGAATACATCAATGGAGAAGCTGATCTATGTTCTTGAGAGTATTTCTTGCCAGACTCGACAATTGTATTGCAGAGTGGCAGTGTGACACTCGGTGGGACAACTTCAGATCCTAATTGTTTGTTCAGTGCCAAAGCAGCACAGAGGTAACCTGCTCTACAACAAACAGTTCATCTGAGACTGGAGGGAAGAAGCCCAAGGGTTGACAGATTTCCTGGAATTGTAGGAAGTCTTGTACACCAGTAATTCCAACACCTGGGGAAAACACAATATGAATTGTGAGGTTCCTGAAAATATCCACACACCCGCATGCACAGGCTCTATCTCCAGCCGGTGCTAGGTGTTCAGTCATGTGATGGACAGACTGCGGGCTCACAGAAACGGCTGGAAATCGAGCCTACCATATGGAAGTGATTGGCAATTCTAGAGGGGTGGGGGTCAATTTACCTGATTTCTTCCATACCAGTAATGTATTTTTGTCTTTGGAAATCCCAAAAGGGTGCAGGGTGGGGTTACTTTTCAACAGCCTTCCGTGGGGGGGGGGGGGGGGGGGGGCAACACATTTGACTTTTTGTGAATAGAAGACTACATTTCCGAGTACTATTGAAAGTAATAATTGATTGAGAAGATAAGCAGTACAAATTCAAGGGGTCAGGGGGATTCCATATCCCCACCACGAAGGAATGCACATATAGACACATTTTACTTTTTGTGAATAGAAGACTAGATTTCCAAGTACTATTGAAAGCAATAATTGATTGAGAAGATAAGCAGTACAGATTCAAGGGGTCAGGGGGATGCCATATTCCCACCATGAAGGAATGCACATATAGACCCCTAACCCCTCTGGAATTACCAAAGGAAAAATGCAGTATTTGCATGCCCTATGGAAAATCAGGTAAATTGACTTCCCACCTAAACTTGTACATGAGACAGATAGGCACTTTTAACCCTATTCAGACCGGGCTTTTTTGAGCAACTGTGACTGGGGGGGGGGGGGGGGGGGGGGGGGGGTGCTAATCCCCTCTATATCTCTGGAACCACAGGAGCTATGATCATCAAACTTCACACAATGACCATGAGCCTAAGACAAATCACCACACCCATTTTTCTCACCTGGGAGCAAAATGTGACGTCACAATGACGTCATTCTCAATTTTTTATCAATTTTTAAGTAATTTAATTAACTTCCAAAAACTGGTAAATAATACTCTAAAAGCCAACTAACTACATCAAGATAATGTAAATGTAATAATTTGTGACATTAACACATAAATTTTATTAAACTTGCGTCATAATGACGACTTTTGAAAATATGTCCACCATCTTGGATCCGCCATCTTGGATCCGCCATCTTGGATCCGCCATCTTGGATCCGCCATCTTGGATCCGCCATCTGGATCCGCCATCTTGGATTTCATTTAATTTCCATTTGACTCTTCAGATAAATACTCAATAAGAAAAAAAATGGTCAGAATGTACAAAATACTCATCAAAGAAGTGTTTGACATTCAAAAAGTTGAATTAAAAGGATATTTGTGAATGCCAGAGCTAGTTTTAGACCATATGTTAAAATGAACAAGTACCCTACCCCTCCCCCAAAGATTTGTGTCAAAAATTAATTAGCCTGTACATAAATTACTAATGAGTACAAGCTCCGGTAGTCATAAATTGGGCAATGTGTCCAACATAAAGGGCTCTCCCAGGCTTGCTGGCCACTTCTCTGACAAGAGAATAGCTCAAATCGCAATTCAATTCCATCCTCTTGACAAACAGGTCAAAACAACCTAGAATTGCATTTGTCTAACACTTGAAAGGTTTGTCTATAAATCTTGAGGATTATTTTGATTACTACGGGCAAATGTACATGTGTTTTCATGGATACAATTTATAGCTGCAGTGGTTTTAGAGTAATCAGAATTTTACTGGAGGGGGGGCTCGAAAAGCCCCCCCCCCCCCCAGTCTGAATGGGGTTAAGTGGCCCATTGGTAATTCACGAAAAAAAAAAACATGTAAAAGTACAATGTATTGTCATTTCTATACAAAAAGGCAATGTGCTTTTAATTGTTTTCATTTAATTAGCTATGGGCCATTTAACCAAATATCCCCCCCCCCCTCCAGAAGGGCATTGGAAATTCCAGAGTCCATGATGGTCAGTTGCTACGCGGAAGCTACTTAAATTAAATTTAGGCTCAATGAGGAGTAGATTATATTCCAAATGAAGCAATACAATACGAAACATCTTACTCAAGAAAAAAAATCCAATTTTGTACAATTGTAAAGGTATTTTTCGTGTTTTCTTGAAAATATGACGTCATAATTGACTCCTATTTTAAGTAACAACATCGGAAATTTGTAAAGCAGTGTTGAAAACGTTACAAATTTTTTGCTACACAAAAATAAGATTTATAGCGAAAACTCCAACTCAATCCGATAAAATGGTGTGAAGTTACAGCTAATGAAAGGATTCAAAATTCCCGCCTCATGACTGCATATATGGTCAATATTGAGGCTATTTAAACGTGAGGAAGAATTAATGGTTCGACACAGGAACAAAGACAACGTTGCATAAAATCAAACTTGTAGTTTTTTCAAATTGAGGTTTGTGGGGCTGACGCGTTTTTCGTCACGAAATATGTCATAACGACGCCATTATGGCCAATTATGACGTATTTCGCGATGAAAAACGCGTCATAGCCCACATACCTCAAATTGAAAAAAATACAATATCAATTTTATACAACACTGTCCTTGTTCCTGTGTCGAACCATTAATTCTTCCTCGCGTTTAAATAGCCTCAATATTGACCATATATGGTCATTAGACGGGAATTTTGAATTCTTTCATTAGCTGTAACTTCACGCCGTTTTATCCAATCGAGATGCGGTTTCGCCATAAATCATAACATTCTATAAAGAAAACTAATATATGATTTGACTGTTTCTTTCCTAAAATTTTTATACTAATGTCAAATTTGGTCATCAATTATGACGTCACAATAGCAGTCACATGGGATCACATGACACAAATTGAAAGATAATTTATTAACCTACTTTCCTGCCAAGTTTCGTCACATTCGATGCAAACTACTTCTGTCTATGCCTGGAAACTCTCAGTTTTGAGAGGTGTGGGAGAAAAAGCCCTAGCAACCGACCACCGTGATGAGGTCATTCACTTGCAATGGAGGGGTGGGGGATCAATTTACCTGATCTTGTCCATACAAATAACAGAAAAATACAGTAGTTGTTTGTTTTTGGGGGTGAGGGGGCACTTTTTAACACCCTTCACAGGGGGTGGGAAGGAGTATGGATATATTCTGGAACCCACAATACAGTACCTAGTGCATGCTGTATCAATGCATACACTGTGTAAACACCAGCATGGCCCAACATGAAGGATGCTCCTAGTCCTCCTTGACTCTGGGGTTCATTCGCTTGTAATCTTGTACTGAAACTAGAAAACATTATGTGCATTTAAAGATAACAAAGAGCATTGAGCATGAAAATATTAAGCAGAATTGTACTATTTTCTTCAGAGTAAGTGAAGCTAACTTTCCCAGTTTTGCCTGGAACTCTTACAGCACCTGGAAAGTGGGAGGGGGAACTCCCATATCAAATGTACCCTTGTTGTCTATGTGTGGTCAAATGTCGTTATTCATGCCAGGAAAAGCTGGAATATTGTGTAGGAGAAATACAGGAAAAGTAAGTGGGACTGGACAAAAATTTGAGCAGCAGCTGAGAAGCTCCTAAGTGGGGAGACCCGCGCAAAAAGCAAGAAGGTTGGCATCTCAGACTTTAATTATAAAATCTCCAGATTTCTGCACTTGAGGTTACATACATACAATTTTAGACACAGTGACCTCTCACAACGAGTACAGTAATATGGTAAACACGGTTTCCAGGGGGGTACAGTTGGAGTTTGGGGTTGGCAGTGATGTTGGAGCAGAATAATAATAAATGAATCAAAAACAATGGCTCGCAAAGCATTCTGATTGATGACGGGAAACATAAAGCAATCGCGGTTCTGCACCCAGAGCTCTCCTGCCGCCGCCACACCACCTGCTGGCCATTCTCGAACAAAGAGCTCCCCAGATCTTTTCCTCACGGGGGGAGGCTTGGGTACAGCCATGATGCATACACGAGGTTTAATACAGAGCCGCAGAGAAAGACCTTTCAGCGTATGCTCCAATGTTCAAAATCAGCAAATCAGCAAAGGGCCTCAAATGGCCGCACCAGAGCCTCCCCTGCAAAGTGACGAGCTGGTGAGCTGGGGTACGAGAATGCTTGCAGGAAACAAGATCATACAGAGACGTTAAGAGGCGTAACTCTCTGCGCATGCTCCAGTTCAAACACAGCAAGGAAGGACCTTGCCTCAAACGGCAGTGACCGGGAGCTCTGGTATGTGAATGAAAGCACATCTGTTTTACTTTTTACAGGGGCGTAGCCAGGGGGGTCCAAGGGGGCCGGGGCCCCCCTTTCTCGGAAATTTTCCCATAAATTTACGTATTTGCTGGAGAAAATTTGAGCATTTTCGTCCCACGTTTTCACTATCCGGCCCCCCTTCAGAAATTCCTGCTACGCCGCTGTCTTACCTCGATATAATTCCTT